>JAIUZE010070824.1:0-110624 GCA_022085475.1 Heliosperma pusillum | reverse complement strand
CTCCCGTCTTGTATATTTATTTTGTAGAATATTATTTCGTTTTGTAGCGAACCTTTTTATTATGTAATGACACCTTCGTTATATATTCGTATCTTTTATGTATTTAAATAATTTTTTTTCTTTCCGTAAATTTGAGGGTGTTACATCTTTGATCGAGTTTCCTTTCATGTGGATTATAAATGCGTGCCTCTGCTGGGCATCCTCATACATGCAAATGTTGAACACTCGGTTTCCACCCTTTCCACAGTTCAAATGGGGTCTTTGAAACTGCCTTACTGGGAACCCGGTTTCCAACATTTACAGCAGTCATAAGGGCATGCATCCACAACTTCATGGGTAAGTTGGTATTACTCATCATTGTCCTTACAGCCTCTAATAGGGTTCGATTACGCCTCTCAGCTACACCATTCATCCATGGAGAACCAGAAGTTGTGTACTGAGGGACAATACCCAAACTTTCAAGGAATTTTGCAAAGGGACCAGGATGTTGTCCTGATTCATCATATTTGCCATAATATTCACCACTTCTATCTAACCTTATGATTTTCACTTTCTTTCCCAATTGCCTTTCCACCTCCTTAATGTAAACCTCTAAAGCGTTTACTGATTGAGATTTTTCATGCAAAAGGTAAAGGTCACAATAACGTGAATAATCATCGATGAATGTGATGAAATATTTCTCTCCGCTCATGGAGGGAACATCAAATGGACCACTAATGTCTGTATGTATGTAAATTTCTAATAAAGCAGTGCTTCTTGTGGACCCTTTTTTGGTGTGTTTGGTTTGCTTATCTTTAATGCATTCCACACAAGTCCCAAAATCCGTAAAATCAAGAGAAGGTAACATATAGTTTTTAACTAATATGTTCATTATTTCTCTTGAAATATGGGCCAAACGTTTATGCCACAAGAAGGAGGAACTTTCATTAGAGCCTGTATCTAGCCATCATGTATTAGAAGGAATTTCATCATAATTTGATTCGAAACATACTAAAGCCAAGGCTTACCCTTCTTTTCGAATCAATTCTTATGCTTTATGCAGTTTTGCTGAAAGTGCCCAGGAAAGAGCAACTTTCCTGCTTCTTAATTTCCTTCTTTATGCCAGATGCAGACGGTTTATCAGAAGGGCTTAACTTAATGCCCTTTCTGTTTCTAAACTTACCTTTAGATTTCCCGCTTACATGATGCACATGATGTGCCTGGGGATAAGTTCAGACATAAGCCTTCCAGCTACCGCTTTCTCGGTAGTCTGAAAACGTTCCTTAATGATTTCCATGTACTTACTGGCTGTAGTACAGCCTATCTCCGAAATGGAGGACTTAATGTTTAGTGCAGTGGTAATTCGTAAGAACTTTAAGCAAAGACTGTCATGTTATTGAGAGAGCTTTGCAACGGTACTGCATTATGAATAATGCTCAGAACATTAGGCTTTGAATTTATCACACAATAACAATTATGACTAAGACTTGAGACTTAAATGAGTAACTTATAAACATTCATTAAGCAAGTGTAGTATCTGTGGACAACCTACGCATGCTTAATTACATAATCAAGTATACTCTCTTTAATGAGTGTTTCACTTTAATGTCAGGTTACCTGTGGGTAAAACATTAATACAAGTTATTTCACCCCATTAGATGCTTAGTCGGATATTCACTGCATAATTTGAGTCCACTGTGGTGAACATCAACATAATGTGAATGCCCAATTTAATTACATTAAGAGATCTGATCGCGTACGAGATGAAATCACTGTGGTGAATTCCAACTTGTCATAATGCGAAGGTCTCCTTTAATCAATACATAAGATATAATTAATATTCAATAAGAATGTATGTTTAGTCGGATATTCACTGCATAATTTGAGTCCACTGTGGTGAACATCAACATAATGTGAATGCCTAATTTAATTACATTATGAGATCTGATCGCGTACGAGATGAAATCACTGTGGTGAATTTCAACTTGTCATAATGCGAATGTCTCCTTTAATCAAAATAACACAATATTATGCGAGCATACAATGAAAACGAACAATAAGTATCGAAACAGCACGGGAAGACCTCAACCGAGTAAGACATCAGCTCGATTGAGTAGAAAATAAACAAAAGCACCTCGATCGAGAACAACTTTAGCTCGATCGAGAAGAAAATAAAGAAGAACCCCTCGATCGAGTACAGCTTTAGCTCGATCGAGTACAAGGCAAAACAAGACCCCTCGATCGAGTAAACAATAGCTCGATCGAGCAGGATCAAAATCATAAGGGCTCGATCGAGTACAACATTAGCTCGATCGAGCAGATTTAAAATATAAGGGCTCGATCGAGTAGAACATTAGCTCGATCGATCAGAATTATAAGCATAAGGGCTCGATCGAGTAGAACATTAGCTCGATCGAGCAACATCATTATTAAACAAGGCATCTCGATCGAGAAAGGCTTTAGCACGATCGAGAACAAGGCAAAAGGGAACCACTCGATCGAGTACACCATCAGCTCGATCGAGCAGAAGCAAATCAGAAGAGACTCGATCGAGTAGGCAGTTAGCTCGATCGAGTAGAAGCAAAGCAGGAAAGACTCGATCGAGTAAGAAGTTAGCTCGATCGAGCAGAAGCATAAACAAACCGCCTCGATCGAGTGAGCATTAGCTCGATCGAGTAGGTTAGAAATCAGACGGCATTCATACGCATAATAAACATAATAATCATTCAAATCGAATTAGGCAGAACAGAAATTCATCATAAATCATACAGTAATCAACATAGATCAGTTAAAAAACAAAGTAATTCGATTAGGGCAGCGGAAACGATTATGGTATAAGGATACAATATCTATCATAAGGGTATACAATCAATTATGAATGAATGTTACAACATCATGATTAAAGCATTAAACTCATTCATAAAAACATAATTAAAACATTAATCAGAATTACAACTATAATCACAACCATGCTCTGATACCACATGTAAACATAAATTATAGGATCTTGATTAAAGCGATAATTACTGAGAGATACTTACGTGGTGCAGCCATCAGATCTGATAACAAAATCACTTGAGAAAGATAAAGAATAAACCCTTATTGATTTGCCTTCTCCTACCTTCCTTATTCTCTAATTCACTTTCTTTCTTGTGTGTTGGTGATATGAATGAATTAGGTTAAAGCACAAACAGGTGTACTTATATAGAGAGGTGGCAGGAGGGGCTTTATGGAATAAGTAGTCAGTTATGTAAATAGCCTGTAACTATTTACCATAATCTACTTAAACTAGGACTCTAATAAAAACCCGAAACAATATATTTAACCATTATTTAATTAAGGCAACTAATATCAGTAATTAGGTCCACACAATAGAGAATTAAATATTAATATAATAATAATTCTTACATGTTTATCTTAAAGGTACCTTTATTGAAAATGTACCTTATAATTTGTTCTTATTGTAATGTGAAATGTATCTCATGTTTATTTAAAATGTACCAAAGTTTATTCTAACAGTTCTTACCAAAATTGGTTTAAAAATTAGGAACAAGCACTATCTACTTTAGGTGAGGATGACGAGAGCAGTTTAATTATGTACCATTTAGTGTTTTTGAATATCTCTTATAATATACTGGAGTGTTGCTAATATATATTTTTTGGGTAATTTTACATGATACTCCTATATTATTTTTAGATTCTAAATGGTATCTCTACTTTTTCAAAAATTTATGTAATACCCCTTAACCTTTTTAGCTATTATAACATAAGTTTTAACTTACCTTCATGGACACATAATTTTTTTCAAAAGATTATCTTCCATCTTGAAACTATAGTAGTATTATTGTTTTTTCTATGAAATATTTCTTTAAGGCATAATGTTTTTTTAGTACTCAAAGAACAAATACATATGACCTAATGGTTGAGATGTTGATATAATCTCTTAACGCCTAACAATCAAATGTTCATAGCAACCAATTTGCACTCTATATTAAATAATCAAAGATATGGGTTGAAACCCAAAAACATAACCCCTGAGTTTTTCAGTTTTCTATGTTGTACCCCTCTCTTTTTTATAATTTATGTTGTACACCTAAACTTATTACTAATTTCTCCATGATGAGTTCCTTCAACTCGACATTAACTTTATCGCTTTCAAACAACCATATTTCGACCTTTATTCAACCTCATTAATGTCTTATTAACATCCTCCATAAGTTGCATTACAAATTAGTTTTAAGAAGTAAGAACTATTATTAAAAACTTTTGTTATGAAACATGAAATGATAATGGAGATTTCGTGAATTGTTTGTTAGATTCGTATACTATTTGGTGAGCTAGTGGGTTAGTTGGCAAGCTAATAAAAGTAACTGAATAGATTGTCGACTAATTGGAACGCTAAATAGACGATTTAATAACTTAATTAAGAAACTAACTTGGCAAAGATGATGAATACGGTAATTGTGTAGACTAATGTATAAGGTTAATGGATACATCATAGAATTTCTAAAATATTGGGGTACATCATACAAAACAAAGAAACTCGGGGGAACACCATTGAATTTCCCTAAAATATTTAACAAAAAGTTGCAATAGCAAGGATATGAACATGGTATCTTTTAGTTAAATATTTAAGAAAATTTCCATAACCAAGTAAGCCGACAAGATTATAATGATTATAAAATGAGAGAAGAAATGAAGATATTAGAAAAGAAGAAATTGAATATTGATTGGTGAGTTAGATGAAGTTATTCGAAAGTTTGAGTTAACGAAACGTTTAAGGGAAACTATAATTTAGGTTAGGGTGTGTGATATGCAACGGATTTCAAGAGTATCACGTAGAAATTAAAAAACATGAAAAAATAAACCACAAGATTAGTATCTAATTTTTTTTTATTTTTTCAGTGTATATATATTTGGTGTTATAATTGATATGAAATGTACTCAATGATTCTTCTAAAAATGTTTTTAACGTGCAATCTCTTATGTACAATATTTCTGAATACTCGAAATAACATTCGAGTATCTGCTCGCTATTCAGGTATTACTATTTCTTTCTCAAATTCTTAAATGAACCATATAGTTAGAAATTAAAATATAAAATTTAGAGAGTCCGACTTACCCAGCAATTTGGCTATCAACAATCCATTTTCGCCATTCATCATGAATCGAGTAGTTTAGTGATCTTATCCATGTCTGAGTTCCAATAAATGGCACAATCATATCATGATCTCCACTATTCAAAATAAAGAAAGAACTCATCATTCTTGTAGAATTATAACATAATATAAATTTATTTTGGTAAATTTTTATTTTTAATGATTACTGATGTATAAAATATGAAATTTATCAATGTAAAAACTTGCTTATCAATATAAAAATTTATTTAATACATTTATTATGTATTTTAATTGGGTTTGTTATTATTAAAACTTCTCTATGTATGTCGTATTATACAATAGTTTATTTTTTGAATATTATTATTACAATTATATTTTCTAAATATAAACTTTAGACTAACCTATAAATAAGCGATCGAAAGCCCTTGGCACTTAATTTGGCATGGTATTTGACACTGCTCGCAATTTCATATCGGTAGTGATATTTCCCATCGTTGCATCGAATCCATTTTATGGGAGTTCCCTATTATGTATAATTTAATAGACAAATAGGTTAAAACATACACTACTTCAAAAGAGTAAGTATGAAAATTTGTCATACCTTATAAGCATGTAAAGCGTCTTGAACACGTTTATCATTCATCCAATACAAAGATAGTTTGTAACTTTCCTTCTGAAACATCATTAATCAAACATATAAATTTATAGTTATTATAAGATGATTAGAATACATACCTACAATTATAAAAATATTTTAAAATTAAGCGTTATGCAACCCAATAACACTTAGACTCTTCGAGCTATATTATTCATAATTTTTGGAACAAGACATTAATTGTATCATTTTCACAAATTTCACTTTTATGTAACATTTTCACAACACTCACGAATCTTTTTCAGTGGATATTTATCATGATTTATCTTGGTGTTTTCCTAGATAAAGTATTTAAAAAAGGGAAAAATGACACAAGATTAATGTTGGCCAAATAGTTCTCTCTCTCTCCCTCCATCTCTCTTGTTTTTTTTCTCATTTCAATTCAACTTAGATTTATATGAAATTTATAGGAAATATATAAACAAAAATACTAGTTTTGATTAAAAATGTTACTAAATTGGGAATATAAAAATTGGGAGTTATCAATAAAACCATGGTAACAAGTACTAATAGAAATACCAAGTACAGTTGCTCCCATTGAAGACGGGACATATCATTTTTCAATGAAGACGGGTTGGATCATCTCTTACAACGAGGTAAGTGGGACACTAAATGGATCCCCACTTGCCCTCCCAATTGCCTCCTTGTAAGAGGGGATCCGACCCGTCTTTATTGAAGACGAATATGTCCCATCTTCAAAGAGAATTTGTGTACCAAGTATTAGTTATATAACGGTGTTGAACACATAGTAGCGTTATGAGGAAGCTGAAGTGGAGGATATAATTAATATAGCTAAAGAAGAAACAATATGAACTATCAAAAGGGCATTTGCGGCTAAAAATTAAAATCAAAGAGACACTAAAAACAAAAATAAAGGAATATAGAATTAGGAAACTCTGGAATCACAAATTTTTGAATGGGAGCTAACAAGAAAGGTATTGGTGATTAGATATGAAGAGAATTATTTTTCAATATGATAATTATTCACACATCATCTCACATTGCAGTTATTCATATTTTTGTAGGCTTTTATGACTTATACAATTATATCATCTTCCCAATTGATGATCACATAGGTCTTTCGTATATTAATAAATCATTTGATGCAATTTTCTTTTAGTATCTTCTTATCTTATAAGTAATCCTAGTTTGTCAATAGACACTTTTTTTCCAATTAATTTATTACGTTACGACATACATTGGTGAAAATAGTTATTGTATCTTTTAACTATGGTGATAAACATGTACAATGTTTATAATTCAAGATGTTACTCAAATTAATATCGTTATTACACACAATGTCTTGTCGTGAGTCATGATAATAGATACTGGTAATTTTATGTTATACTCCCTTCTATTCTTTCATTTCTTCCCTTTTTCCTTTTTAGGTAAGTCGGGTTTTCTTCCCTCTTTCCTTTTTTGGTTGTGGGGTTATGTGTTTTGTGTGGTCCAAATTCATTTGTGTGTGGGGTAATGTGTTTTGTGTGGTTCAAATATATTTTTTTAAATCTTGTACAAAAAGAAAAGTGGAAGAAATGAGTGAATATGAGGGACTATTTCTGCACCTCTCATGTGTTTGATGGATCATAATCAATATCAGGTTTAAATATTTCTCGATTATTTAACATCATGTTCATTATCATGGTTAGGGTTAACATATAATGTTTTATTTAAAAATAGTTATATTATAAAGGGAAATTTTACGGTGTACCCTCGTGTTTTTGTGTTTTCTATGGTGTATCCCTACATTTTTGAAATTCTACGATGTACCTCTGAACTTTACACATTAGTCTATACAATAACCTTATTGATTGTCTTTGATAAGTTAGGTTTTAGTTGAGCTATTAAATCGTCTTTTTTCCGTTTCAATTACTCAACAACCTACACAATTACTTATTAGTTCGCCGAATTATCCATTAACCCACCAAATAGTAAACGAATTTAACTAACAATTCATGAATTCTCCATTATCTTTCATGTATCATAACGTAGCCTTTTAATAGTAGTTTGTGCTTATTGAAAGTGATTTGTGATGCATCTTATAGAGAATGATGATAAGACATTAATGAGTCAGAGTAAAAGTCGAACTACGGTTGTTTGATAACCGATATAGTTAATGCAGAGTTGAAAGAGGTTATCATAGAGAAATAAGCAAGAAGTTTAGGGGTACAACGTACATTATAAAAAAAAAAAAGGGGTACAACGTAGAAAACCGAAAAACTCAAGGGTACACCGTAGAATATCTCTATTATAAATCTACAACCTATTTGCTTTTCTTTCCGTCAACTTTAATGCTGTTTTTCCTTGCGTAAATTGAATATTATACTATTCATGGTACACAATTTAGCGTGTAAATCAAATTTGTATATAACTATAATATAATAAATTGAGATAATTTTTTGTTAAGAAAAAATTAGAATATGAATATGTGGTACTCTTTTAATTTACAATAATATACATAATACATGTGATGATAAAACTATTAATTTTTTGTCTTTCTTACTTTGTTTTTTTTTATATTTATGAAATTATTTCGATGATCGAATACACAAAAAATTTCAGTGAACATGAAATTAGAATTTTAAGAATTTGTGGAGATATAACAAAGTTATGTTGGGAGTTTTTATTTATCTCGAGATGTATTTAAGTGAATTAAATCATGAGTTTGTATAAAAATATAGAAAAGAGAAAGACAACTTACACGACAAGCAAATACTCCATTTTCTTGAGCATAATAATACTTCATCGTTCTTTCACTCATGATCCTTTTCCTCTTAGAAGTTATAAGTTTTTGTATGTCCGTATTATTACAGTAATTCTCTAAAATGTGAGTAGTTGTAATTTCACGTAGCCCCTGAAAGATTATTAATTTTAGTTAACATTAATACAAGTAAAATAAAATAAAATTTTTAACTATGCATGTGTTTACCTAGTGCACACCTTGTAAGAAAATATGATTTTGGGTTCACGTGCTACCTAAACAAAAAGAAACATTTAAAAGTTTTCTAGATTTACCACAACTTACGCTTGTAAATTGTTTGAAGTTTGATTTACACTTGTGGTTATTTGGATCTACTGTATGATAATCGCCATTACAGCTTCTTTCAAGAGACTATATATATACAAAAAACACAATATTAAAAACACTACCAAACACCAATAATTATATTACATTACCTTTAGACACAAAAATTAAGCAGTGTCACCTCAAAAAATTCATCTGAAATAAGTCCCATACCATGTGCAAAAGGAACTTGAGTGTTACCATCTATAGATCTATCTGTTGCAGGATTTCCTAACAAGTATCCCTGCTCAATAGTACAACATAAACATACTAAATTATAGTACTAAATTAACAAAATTAATTTTTACTTTGACAAATAACTTTGAAATATATGAATGGACAATTTAAAATCATCTTTATTTTTAATAATGTTCAATAAAGTATTTCGATATTGACTTACTATTATTCTGTAAAGCACTGCCCAATTAATAAGTTTTCTTTCTTTACCTAATTTTCTTACATTTCCACCAAAAGTGCCTGATAAGATTTCCTTTATTATGCTATCAAATATAGTTATCATTTATTTTATTCCTAATAATATTACATTATTAATTTCTTAGTATCATTATTTCCTAAATATTCTTATCCTTATGGTTATCCCCAAATATGTTTACATCATAAATTACTCTTGTACAATATATCCAATTAAATGAATCGATCTATTTGTAACTTAGCTCATTGGTACATACATTTCTAGATAGCGAACTCGTCAAACAGTTTGAGCAAAAAGTATAAGAAATGTATGGAAAAAGGAAAAAAAGCACAAAGTTATATCCTTAAATAAGAAGTACGTAGTTTGGAAAATGATGTAAGATAATAGGAAATTTATAAATAATTGAATATTGAGAAATAGAAGAATATATTGCATTAGGATTATATGAGAATATAAAAATTAGTATAAAAATGACGTGACTAAAAGGAAAAAATAATAATTGTATACTTCCTCCCATATACTTCAAAGGTAACATTGACTTTTTGATACATTCATGGGTGTAGAGAATTTTTCGTCTTATTTGTAATATATAAGTAAAAATATAGTCATGTGAGATATATTGTTCGATTCATCGTCATGAATGCTATGGAAATATCAAATTTTTTAATTTTTTATAATATGTAAATAAAGATATTAACTTTATGTGTATGCCTTTAATGGAGTAGAGGAGAGGAAAACTTTAAGGGATAGGGTGACTTACTTTAAGAGTCAACAAAGGAGACGTAATTTGTGGTGACTTTAACACAGTTCATACTCCCTCAAAAAAGTTAGGAGGTTATTCGAGTGAGGAGGAGATGAATGACTTCCAAAGTTGTTTGGATACTTGTGAAGTAGTCAGTTCCTGTTGTGGGGTCTTATTATACTTTGAATAACATATAAGAACTTCAAACTAGAGTGTATAGTACGCTTGACAGGGTGTTAGAGAATCAAGACTGGTTGACAGTTAATTATAACCTGTATGCGCATTTTTATGTTGAAGGAGTATTTGATCATACTCCTTGTGCGGTTCATGCAAAGGAGTATTATGTGGTTAACAGAATGAGTTTCAAGTATATGTGGAGTCATGATCCGGATTTCAAGCAGTGTGTGAAGAGGCATTGGGAAGTTAAATTGGTATGTGACAAAGATATTTTGATATAGGAGGGACATGGCTATATGTTCAAAAAGCAATTTTCAGTCACTCTTGACATTTCAGATTCGTTTCATATCATATTATATTGCTAGTTTTGACGTGATTTAAGTTGGAGATGAATGTATATGGTGTTAGCTTTCCAACAAGTGGTCACACGCTTTATTTGCTTAAGTAAGGAAGGAGATATGATCGTTTTAAGTTGAGATGTCCAGATTGTACGCGAGTGACGCAAATGGGAGTAACATTCAACATGGATGCATGATGGAAGATTTGTTTAAATTGTTCTCAAGTTTACTTCCCTAAATAAAGTCTTGTTGTTAATTTCCTAATATAAGTCGATTTGTTATTTAATAATTGTTTGGAAAAGTTTCCTAAATCTAGTAGCATTAGTTTTATAAAAAGTGTCTTAGTTTCCTAATTGTTTTAGGACAATAATAGTAGTATAAATAGAGGGTCTACACGTTTTTATATTTAAACGATTTGAGATTATAATACAATATTATTTGTGTGTTCTTTATAACTTACGAGTTATAAGATCAATAAGTTCGTTCTTGCGGGAGTGAATTAATCCATTTTCTTCCTTGCTAGGTTAAGTATTATTCGTGGCTAGGTCGATTTCCTTGCGAGGGAGGAGAGTTAGAGCACGTCATACCCGAGTAATTCGACTAGTCTTGCGAGATTGCTAGTTTAGTTCAAGTCTTAGTTGAGGGATCTTGCGAGATATCACAATTAATTCATATCTTTTTTATCGTTTTTAATTCCTCTGCAACTTTATCTCTGAAACGTAAAATTGTGTGAAAATTTTACATCATGTTTTCCCTTGTGTAGAAACTTAAAAGCCTCAAATTTTCTCTGAAGATACTAAACAAAGAGAGATTTAATTATATTGAGAATAACACTGGCAGAGCCTGCAAACTGCTTGAATACATTCAGCATAATCGGAGAGAGGATCCTATGAACCCTAATCTGATCAACGAAGAGATTGAAGCTGCTAGTAGTTATAAAGAACTCAAGGAGGCTTGCAATAACTTTTTGTTGCATAAATCAAAAGTTGTCTCGGTTGATGAGGCGATGATAATACTAAATATTTTTATAGCATTAATGAGAACAAGCAAAATAAGATTAAATTATTGAGAATTGAGGATATGAATGGAGAAGTCTGTGAGGAGTCTGGTCATATTCAGGAGGCTTTCCTAGAATTCTCTTAGAATCTTCTTGGAACAAAGGAAGACACTATTAAGGTGTGCATTCATGTGGTACATCATGGAGTGGTCTATAATTCTGATCATATAAACATGCTCCTATCTTAAATAATGAAATTAAAAACGCAATATTCTATATTCCTAAGAAGAATGCACCATGTCCTGATGGTTTCTCTAGTGCCTTTTTCATAGATGCCTGAGACATTGTAGGTGGAACTCTTTGTGAAACAATCCAGGATTTCTTTAATACTGGTAGGCTCAAGCACGGGAACCACACTTTATTTTTAACAATATTTTTAACTTATAAAAATTAAAGTTTAGATACGTTATTCTCAAAATAGATGAACTCTATTATGAACTATTATTTCAGGTTAACATTTACGCGTTGGTAGCGGATTAAAATGTGGCACTTGTTTGGCAAGATATGACATTGTTAATTATAATAATAGTAATAATACTAATAGATGTAAATAATAATTAATATAATAAATACAAATACCGGTAACGTACTTGCTCTCCTCGACCCTTACAACAAGTCACCATATTCTCTGTCCCCTTTACAACCCATCCACCCTGATTGACATAACCATCCCCTCCCCCGACCTTCTCCATACATTTCCATGGTTGTCTCCACAGTCGTCGGTCGCCAACAACCCTACTTCATACCCTTCTACTTAGTGAAAAACTTTCTACACCCTCTCTTCATTTTAACCTTTTATCCTTCTAATCCACCACAAATTCAACAACAATATATCCTCTAATGTATGAATGTTGTAGCACCCCCGATTTTATATAAATGGATATTTACTTATAGTCGTTAATTTTATAAATTCTCTTTTAATTTTATAGGTTAAAATATTTAAAATTGATAATTTATGATTTCGTAGCTTTAAATTAATGTTAAACTGAATTCAGTTTAGTTGGGTAGAAACCGTCGCATTTCAGTCCGTTATGAGCCCATAATCGAACTCTAATAAAAAAGTCGAGTGGGTAAATACCCATCTTGATTATTGGGCATATTACTACTCACCTTCTCAAAAGAAACCCACCACTAATTTCAACCACAAATCTCCACCTCCCTCCATTAAACCTCCATAACCTAAAAACGCTTATGACGGATGTCATTTCTTCGTCTCTCAACGAAAATTCACGATTTTTACATGAATCTTCTCATCTCATTCTCCTCTTCCTTTTCATACCATAAAATATCAACTTCCTCCATCTTTTGGTAAAACCCATCTTGTAGATCTAAACTTAAGACAAACATAACTTCTTTGTTTCTTAACGAAATTCAATTCCATTTAGTGTTTGGGAATGCTCTCACCATCCTCTTTCTTTGTAGCTAATCAAAGATTGAAACTTTTAACTTTCTTTTAAGACCAATTTCCAGAATTTTGTTTTTAGTTTCTTAGCATATTAATCCTCATTAATGATGGGAACTTTGAGTGTTGGGTCAAGGAATCCGTTGGTATCATTAGCTTACTTAAGGATTGTTTAATTGAAGTTCTAGTAAGGTAATGTTGACGAGTTACTCGGTATCACATTTTTATGTGTTTTCTATATGTTTTAGAGTAGTTTTTATGAGAAAGATGAGTTGTTAGCTATATATTGATGTAATCTATGATTCTTATATGTTGAATGGTTGAATTATGTCCCATGTGTCTTAAAGTGATGGAAAATGGTAGTTTAGATGCTAAAACCGCCAATCAACATGTGTTGAATGTCATTAATGATGGTTTAACATGTCTTATGTTGGTTAATCGAATGCCTTAGTGGCCATATTATGTGTGAAATGATGATTAGTGGTGGTTTATATTGATACTTGCAAATGGGTTTGAGATAGTATTTCTTAAAGACAGAAATGTGGTGATTTTCGGAGTGCAGGAGTACCAGCCGGCCGACTGGCCGCCGGTATGCCGACCGCCTGGTAACCCCTTGATTGTTGTTGTTGTGTTTTGTGTTGATTTTGGACAAGGTGGTATCCCAGCCGGCCGACCGGCTGGGAGTCCCCTTATGTTTTGGGAAAATCTTCGAAGTGGCTTGGATTCCCAGCCGGCCGACCGGCTAGCCAACCGGCTGGGAGGCTCCTGTATCTTGTTGAAAAGAATTTAAGCCTACTCCGATCCCCATGCGGCCGACCGGCTAGGAACCCTCTGCAGTGAAAATTGTTGTTTCGAAGTTGGCTTAGTCGCCCAGCTGGTCGGCCGACCACCGTCTGCGTGACCGGCTGGGAGACCCCTGATACCCTTCCCTCTCTCTTCAAATGTAACTTCACATATAACAATTCCTATGGTTTGTTTAAGCTGTAGTCTTATAAAATGACATCGAATAATTATGTATGAACCATATAATATCTAACATGCCTATCTCGCATGCTTAGTGAGGGTTTTTAGACATTCCCTTTACTTGAGTCATGTATGTCTTGAGGAGTCGGTCGAGTCTTGTCTATTGGATTATATTGAACTCTCATTTCCCGTTTCTACCCTTATACTCGTAGACCTTGTGTCAGAGCAATATAGGTACAATCAATTATATGTTAGTGGGGATATGACGACGTTGTTGGGAGGCAAACGCAATGCGTTGATTGACCCGGCCGTCAAATGTTGTATTCTTGCGAGGTAGTGTTTTTGCATGTAGCGTACTTGCTTAACGTTTATGTGACAACCTTTCTGTTAGCTGCCCCTGCCGGATTAGGTATACTCGTTCTCTTTCCGTCTCTTCCGTTAGCTACCCTTGCCGGATTTGGGGTACTTAGCTTATGTTCTGTCGACCGGGTCTTGGATGTGGAACGTAATACCATCTGTCGAATCGGAACACGTAGCATTCCGTGAGTCTGGCCATATTATACTAGGACCGTATTATATTATCGTCGTCCTACCAAGAGGATTAGAGTCTAGGGTCGTCATGTCTTACATAGTACTGATGCTAGTGCATTTCATTTACTGTGAGACTATGTTTGATCCACATACATGTTGGTTGTTGGATATGTATTGGATTGTTGGATGCGTATTATTATCTTGTGTGTCACGTCTCCAACCTCTTCAATTATATGGTTACTAACGGTGAGATGCAAGCCGTTAGTAGTGATATAGTTGAAAAGGTAAGTCTTCTCTAGTGTTACTTATATGATTATCATATCGTTGTTACTCCTCACATGACTATATTGGTTTAAGGAAATGTTATCGATGTAGTAGGCATGATATCTATATATACGTATGATGATGTATGTTCACATGCTCTACTTATGTTTATTTTGTTGTGATATGGCTGGGACAACCCCAAGTTACTCCGCGCTGACTGTGGCATTCATGTTTCATGAATGAACAAGCTGCAGGTTGGCGTTGCATGGAATTTTGACGAGTGAGCGTTGTACTTACAACGATTCACCCTTAGCGTTGTAGTTTATATTAGTTTTATTATCTTATTTGTGCTTTTATCAAGGGATCAGGATCCCTTGTGCTTATGTAAGTTACCGTTTGTATAAACGATTTATTAAGTAAGCTTTGGTTTTATAATAAAGTTATATTCGCGGTTTTGCATTTAAAGTTTTTAAAATCTCGTATTCACGCTGCATATCTACGTGTTTACTTTATTGCGAAATTGCGGGGTCTCACACATGTAGAACCTCCAATTAATCATCAGTACACACGTCTAAATAAAAAGAACATTAGTGGTAACATTAGGAAGAAGAATAATATTATTAGTACAATCATCTTCAAGCATTTCTTAATCATTTTAAACTCCATGGCTACAACGTTTTTTATCTCAAAGGTCTTTCCATCGGAGCTTGTTAGGTTTATTATTTTTTCGTTGTTACAATTGATGGTGTTTTGAAACCATAAAAGAGACAATGTGGTAGTTAAGGAAAATTGTTGGCGCCGATATAATTTTAAGATTTCGAACTGGGATTTGAGACTGACATTTGGAGGGGGTATGTCTATGTGATATAGTGTTGTAATAAGGTTTCCTTAGGCCCAAGACATAGCGGTGGTGTGGTGGAGGAGGATTGAGGGTAATGCATAAGTGCGTCTGTGATGGAAAATACGAGAAAGAGTTTGTGAATGGAGGAGTGGGTGGTTCTCGTATGTGAGGAGTTAAAGAGATCTCCGTCGGCCGACGACCATTGTTGAGCATTGGTGGCCACCGGTGGGCGGTTTGGTGGTGAGATATGGTTGGTGAACGGTTAATGATGTATAGTTAAGAATAACTTGTCAATTTTGTAGTTGTTCATATCTATTTTAAGAATAAAGTATCTAATGTTTGGTTTATTTTGTGAAGATGGATAATAATTTGGATTATTCTTATTATATGGTTAATATATTTCACAATAGAGTATCTATAAAATTAATTGGGTTATATGAGTTATAAGTGGATGATCGCTATTTAATTCCTAATATAAATTATTTCATGTCAAAATACTCAAATTATTGTTTTTACTACTTTAGTTGATTGCTCAGTTTCATAAGTATATATATGATTAAAAACTAAAGTAAAAATTCTTCCTTAGGTTTATTTTTTCTATACAACCCACATCTTCGCTCATTTTGATCCTTAAGCCTTGTTTTTCCTTACTATTGAGTTAGTCACTAAAGCTATAAGGTGTTGTCTAAAATCTTTTGACAAGCGCTTCAATCAATATATAAAAAGGGGACGCTCCATATAATGAGGCAAGAATATGCAGAAAAATGTGAATAAAATAAAATAAATACTAGCCTTGAGATTAAGAACGGGTTGCACTCCTTCTTCATTATCTGTAAAAATATAAGTAGAGGGTATAAGGTCACTGTTAGTTTTTTTTAGAGGATGATTCTATACATTTAACTTATTTTGGTAAGCTTTTGTAATTTTTTTTTCTGCATAGGACAACTTTTATGATTTAGTGCCTCATTTTTGCTAATTATAAACCGAACAATAATGATGAACCAAACATCGAGAACAAGCTTAAGCTACAACATTGACATAGCATGACTAGCTCAGCTGGGTAGTGTCTGATTAACATTCTAGACTGTCATGCTTAGTTACTTATTATAGGTTGTATGGGCTTGTAACTAGTTTCGTGTGTCTAGAATGTTGTTAGAAGTATATTAGGATATTTTGAGATATTAGAAGTAGATAGAAAATGGTAGGTATATAAATATGGATGTACATGTCATTCTTTAATTAGTTCGCACACAAATTGTTTTTTTAGTTCCTTGCATTGCATATTTCTCTATAATTTCTTTCACAAAACTTTGTTTTCATTGTTCTTATTCAATTAACGTTTTCACATGGTAGTAGGACAGGTTTGTCCGGATTTTGCTTATTTATCAAATGTTTGCTTATTTCAAATTTTTACTTCAAAATTTTACATTTATGTGTTTTTTTTCTAAAACAATCATAAAATTATTAAAATTCATAAAACACATAAGATTAATATACACTGATGTCAACTCATTACAAATAAACAATTTTGACAATTTTCTTTTTCTTGGAAATTCTAGCTTTACACGATTTCAGCTCGTAAGTACTTTGTCCAATGGTCGAAATTATTGTCATCGGAGTAAAAGCGTTGAACAACAAACAAATTAAATAAAGTTTTATTAATTTTTGTACAACAATGCCAGCAATTATTTCACCTAAGTCTAATTCATGGTAAAGATGTGATTTTGTGGTTTGATATTGGTTAATCAACTCAATGTAGAGTGAGTTTAAAGAAGGACTTCTATCATATAAGACTACCAAATAACTTTGGGGTCTTGTTTTTGAAATATATAAAAAAATCTAACAGTCTACTACTCTTTCAACTCGTGAAAGATATATGGAAAATTACAGAAGAAAGTGGCTCATTTGCCGAGTATGTCTATAACTTAAAGAAACAGCGGATAAATTAAGAAAATAGAGGATTTGCTAGATCGTACATGTGGTATTTTGCCAAAATGCACTGGTAAATTGCTAAACAGAATGCTAGACTAAGAATCCAAAGAAAGAGTTTTGACAATTTTTATGGGAGTGGATTATTATTTTTATACCTTAAAGTCTCAAATCTTGATAATGCAACCAATGCCACCTATCAATAGCGTATATTTTATCATCTAGTATGTTAAATTTCAATAAGGATTTCAAGCATAATGAATTGTGGTCATGAAATTAGTATAACTATATATCAACAAAAGACAAACCAGAAGGTCAATTCAACCATCAAGGGGTACATCCAAATCAACTAGAGGTTGGAGAAGGAACATAAGCGTCCAAAGAACGGTTAAGGAGGGTGCACTAGTAGAACAATCAGGGCATACAGAGATGCCTGCTTTATTTTGCATCTTGGGTTGAAGGGTAACTATCTTGCCCTGTTTTTTTTTTGGTAATGTTAGAGTACAAGCTGTTGAAGAACACCCTCTTGATTTACCAATCACTGAAATGACAACACATAACTTCGAAGAAGATCTAATGTAATACTCCGTATTTTTGAGTACTAGGTACTCGGTCGAGTAAAGCTTACTCGACCGAGTGGATTGTGTACTCGGCCGTGTAGAGGGTATTCGGCCAAGTAGGGTTGAACTGTGAGTTGAACAGTATACTGTTCTTGGGCACTCGGCCGAGTGTGGCGAGCACTCGACCGAGTGAGGTGTACTCGACCGAGTACATATGGTTCTCGACCGAGTACACCAATATGCGAAATTAGTTCGGACGGTTTGATTAAGGATTTATAGGAAAGATTAAAACATAATTTCATTTTACGCTTCTTTATCAAACCCAAGTCTCTCTAAAAACACTCCAAAACTCCTACAAAGCTTCTAAAGATCGTCCTTAATCATTCCTAGCCGCTTGTTGATTCCATTCGATAAGTGATTGTGTACATGATTAATGTTATTGTTTGTATTAAAATATGTAACCCTAATTGAATTGAGGGAAAAAGGGGAAAAGGGTTAGTATTAATCATATGAATACTACATATTTAGGTGGAGGATTCGTGCAAGAAGACTTTTGACTTCCTTGCTTGTGAGTGTTTGCGGATTTGCGAAAAGGTAGGGTTTCCCTACTCAATACAATTATGCTAATTGATGTGATAAGATATATTGTTTATGATTATTTGATTGATTGATTGATTGATGATGATGGTGATAGAGTTAGGGATAGGAGTTTGGGTTGTTACTATGGTTACTATGGTTACTATGTTGGTGATCCGTCGGGAGACGGTTTCACACCCCAAGTTCGCCTCTCGTAGTTCTCCCGTTACGAGGGGGATGTGCAAATTAATGTTTCGGGTTGTCTCACTGCAATGAGATGGAAGTTCGACGCCTATGGCTGCGATCTAGGGTCAATTAGTGGTTTTTGTAGAGCAGGGATGGTAACCTGAGTCTACTGAGATAACCGCTGCGGTGGCCCTTCGGTTTCTCTTTCCCTTTTGCTTGTCTTGTACGTTGGTCCGTATCTTCTGTTACTGACCCCGTTACTGATTTGCAAAACTGTTGTGATCTATTGGGGAATGGTGAGCAGGTGTTCAGCAGGTAAATCCGTAGAGCTGCACTGGGATGAGGATGGGATCACCTTATCGAGTCAAAGCTTCCGCTGAGTCTTTTAGAGTTGTATTACACTTCACATATTTATTATGTTGATATTGGATTTTTTGTCTAGACGGTATGCCGTCTAGTTAAAGACTATGTATTTGAGTTTAAACCATTAACTAAATAAAGTACTGTTTCTTTATTGTCTGTTTTGATATGTACTAACTCGGGCAACCGAGATGGTAGCATCCCGAAGTACTAACGAGGTCTTGTAAGGCTCTTTGATATTTGGGGGTGTTACATCTAATCCGTGTCATGTTGACCACAAAGAACTAGCTAATATGGACTTGGATTATGCTTATGATGTATTTCAACAAGTATGCAAATCATGCATGCTTAGAAAAATGCACCACCTATTCCACCAGACTATAATAGGGCTTTAGTTAATTTTACATGTAAAGCTATAGAAACAAATGTTGTAACTACTTCTTGCAATGTTAATGATAATGACTGGATAATAGATTCTGGAGACAGTAATCATATGACAACAATTGGGTCCTATTTTACATACTTACAAACATTGGCTAAATCTATTTTTGTTGGTTTCCTTTATGGTTCCACTAAGTTAGTATTTATTAATGGTGAAACCAAGATTCATCCTTCTATAATTCCTCATGATGTTCTCTTCATTCCCATTTCTAAGCATAGTAGTCTACTCTTAGTGGGGAAGTAACCATCCACTTATTCAATGTTTTTATGTGGATCATTGAACTACTCATGACCCTGCTTCTAAAAGAATAGTTGCTTTTGGTCAAAGAGAAAGTGGTTTATATATATAAGTTGAAGGGGTGTATGTTTGCATAATCAAGTTCTTTCTCATAATTTCTTTATGCTACAAGATTCTGTTCAATGTAATAACTTTTTGGAAAAAAAAGCACGTGTTAGTATAATCTACTATTCATAAACGATTGAGACACATATCTCTTGCTAATATGCGGCATAATAAGAGTGTTGCTTTTTAGTAGTAGTACTTCAATTGTATCGAGTTCATTTGTACTTATACACATTAACTTATGGGAACCGTATAAGTCGCCTACTCCAACATGAGATCATTATTTCCAAACAATAGTTAATAATCCTTCACGAATTAGTTGGGCTTATCTACTAAAATTCAAAACAGATTTCATTACTACTATCATTAAGAATTTCTTATTTCAAATACCCACATGTTGGCGAAACTGTCAAAGTATTCGAAGTGTCAACGGTTCAAAAATATTACAACAATCTTGTTGTAACAACCCATGTTAAATTTAGAGATAAATTGATAAGATTAAATGACTATTTCTTAAAGGGATTAAACGTACTGTTCATATCAACAAAGTGCATTATATTTATTGGAAGCTCCTAATAAGAACTTCCCAGTTAAGCGCGCTTACATGGGAGTAATTAACTGGGAAGTAATTTTTGGATGCTACCTCCTGGAAAGATTTTAGGGATGCGCATAAGTGGGAATGATTGTAACAAACTACGTTCATTGTAAAGGTCCATTAATAAGATTAAATGATGATTAGTGCTTAGATTTATTGAAAGTAATTCTCATATAGACATGATGCACTTTCTTTTATGAAAGCCCAAGATAAGAACCTCACATCTAAGCATGTTTGTTAAGAATAATCTTAGAATTGGTGACCTTATTGGAAGAATAATCTTAGGATTGGTGACCTTTTTGGAAGAGTAATATGTGGGCCAAGTATGCAGCCTGATGAATTATAACATGCGTAAATGTTTCCAGTCCAAGGACTAGGCGAGTTGTTTCACTTAATGTCATTTTTTTTCATCTTAGGTTTTGTAACATAAAAGAACTTTTCCTTACACTCCTCAAGAAAAAGGAAGGGTTGGGTTGAGAGTAAGCAACAACATTTTTTAGAACCTTTTATGCATTACTGCTATTTGCGGATCTCCTTGAGAAATTCTAGGAAAAGTGTCTTCTAGATAAAACTTATATTATTAACAAACTTTCCTCAATAGTTCTAAAAAATAACACACCTTAAGTTTTTTTAGGAAAGCTACCCTCTTATAAAGAGTTGAAGGTAATTGGTTGCTTATGTAGTATCTTTTTCCTAGTCCTCGCAAAGACATGTTGTTGTCAATCTCTCTTTATAGGTTAACCATATGGTCATAGAGATATAAAGTGAATAATTTGACTTCACATAAATTATTTGTGAAAAGGAATGTTTTATTTCATTAGCATATCCTACCTTTCAAACATGGCCTAATTCTACATAATATTCAAGTTCCATTGTCCCTATTTTCTATGGATGGATTTTCCGTATGAGTGATCCACTCAATTCTATTCAGTCACGGTTTGAAGGCAGACATTCCACTGATATCACTCTGACTGATGTATAACAAGATAATAGAGAAAGAGGTACAATGTTTCATATAGTCAGCCGTTGAGATTTCAGTTAGACAATCTAAGAGAAACAAACATGCATCTCTTTGAGTATATGAGTTATTGTACTTTACTATAGATATTGCTCCCACATTTTACTCCAGATATTTTCATGTGTGTCAATGTTGATTTATATCATGCACCATAATAGGCTTCCTTAAATTTTGTTCTCAGTAGTGTTGATGAACCTTCTTCCTAGACTGAAGCAAGCACTGATCCTAAGTGGGTGACAACCATGGATAAGAAGTGAAGGACTTAAAAGATAATGGTACTTAGAGATGTTTTTTTCTTCCTCCTATATTTAAACCAAATTGGTTAAATAAGTGCATTTAAAATAAAATCACTCATGATGGATTAATGGAACGGTACAAGGCAGTTGCCTAATGTTTCACATAGTTTTAAAGCAAAGATTACAAAAATATGTTTTCTCATGTTGCCAGATATAGCACAATCAGGATTCATCTTTTTTGGCGCACCCTTTAAACACTGGCATATCTATCATAATAAAAAACGTTACAACCTTTACTAAATTTTCACCAAATCCAGTTTTGAAAATTTAGATGAGTCATGTACCATTAGCTTAGTTTATTCAAGCACAATATTTAGTGTAACTAAACAAAATTTATGGAGTATATTAAAAAAAATACACACTTAATGTACAAAAATATAAATGTACACTAAAACAAGCTCTAGATGCATGAACACGAGTACTAAGGCCATGAAAACTATAAGTTGTTGATGGAAAATTAAAGACATATTTGGATTTGACGTAAAAATTTATCGCTAGAAAAAATATTTTTTGGTAAAAAAAATTATAAGATGTTGGCGGAAATCGAGCTGAAGTACTTTTTGTTAATTTTTATGCTCTTACTACTCATTTTGATATATCTAACCATTCATCCACCTAGAACTCGTTTTCGTGCACCTAGACCCTGTTTTGTTGGTCTATTGGATATTTGTACATTAACTATATATATATATATATATATATATATATATATATATAATGGGATCACATAAGTCCACCATTCTTAGATGAGTCCATAAGTCCTAATATAGACCATTAGATCAAACAATTGAAGGGCTAAGATAAAAACAAAAAAAGAAAGGTTGATATAAAAGCTCTCAACTAACCAAACCCTAATCAGTCTTACAACAGTTACCCACTTTTTCACTCACTTCTCTCTCTTCCTCTCATCTCTCTAAAATTCCCTTTCCACCACCCATCTCCCCACTGCCACCACGCCACCACCCGGCTCCTCCCTCGGCCACCACGACATCCCTCCTCCCTCCCTCGTCCTCTTGCCTCCACCACGCCGCTCTCCACCACGCCGCTCGTCCTCCCTCCTCTCCATTCGCCGCTCATCCCTCCTCCCTCCGCCATCTTTCTGTGACCACGGCCACCGACCGCCTCTCCCTCCCTTCTCTCTCTATCGGGTGGTGGTTTATAAAGCCCCTTCTCTTCCCTCTCTCAGATCTGGTTTTTTGTGAGTTAAGTTTGTGGTTGTTGATGGTGGTGTGTTGGAGATGAGGCAGTCGGATAGTGTGGTGGCGGTGGCGTTAGGGGTAGCAGTGGGTGGGTTGTCAAATATGGGGGCCGACGGGTCGTTTGGGCAGGAGTGCGTGACGGGATGTGGTGGTGCGAGGGGGTGTGGTGGTGGTGGTGGTGCGGGGTCGCGACAGGGGGGTGTGGTGGTGCGGTGATAGGTGGAGGTGTTGTTTGCTGGTGGTGGTGGGGGGGCCATTTTGGACTAAAGTTACATACTTCAATAATAAAGTTACATAAAATCAGATTAAAGTTGCATACTTCAAATAATAAAGTTACATAAAATCAGATTAAAGTTACATACTTCAAATAATAAAGTTACATAAAATCAGATTAAAGTTACATAAAATTGGATTAAAGTTACATAAAATTAGACTAAAATTACATAAATCTGACTAAAGTTACATAAAAATTGACTAAAATTATATAAAATTGGACTAATGATACAAAAAATTTGAATGAAGTGACATAAAATTTGGCTAAACTTACATAAAATTTCATAAAATCATATTAATATATTCAAAATAACATTATAATACATAATTTTAAATTTTTATATACAAAATAGCTTTAAATGGCTAAAGTTAGCTCGTAAAATATTGGAGTTACATTTTAAAATACCAAAGTTACATAATTTTTTTTTTTTAAATTACATAACTCCAAATTAATATAAAAAATGAACTACATTAGCATAAAGTTACACCATTAAAGGCTGAAGTTACACTCGAAAATGACGAAATTAGTATAAAGTTACATCTCAAAGGGTTAAAGTTACATTCCTAAAAAACTAAAGTTACATAAATTTGTGATAAAGTGACAAAAACTTGTTCTAAAATTTCAGAAATTCAAAATATCCTTAGTTAGTAATAGGTGAGTGTATTAATGGTTCTAATCTCATCCATGCATCTCTTGTAAGATCTAATGACTTAGATTAGGACTTAGGGACTCACCTAAATAAAGGGACTTACCTGATCCTATATATATATATATATATAGGTGGGTTCAAATGAGTCCCTCCTTCTCTTTTGAGTCCTTGAGTCCTAATCCAAGCCATTGGATCAAGAGGATGAATGACTAGGATTAAAACAAAATAAAGGGTCAAGATTGTGAGATACACACAATCCAATCCCTTCAAACCCTAATATATACCCTTTCTTCACTCATCTTCCTTCATTTTCACATTTCTCATTCTCTTTCTACCTCCTTTCTCACTCTAACATCCTCTTAAAAAAAACCAAAGAAAAAAAAAACCCTAACCCACCCCCACCGGTCCCCACCCCCACCGGTCCACACCGCCACCTCCTCCACCGACGACCTCGGCTCCTCCACCAACACCGCCGCCCGCCGCCCGCCGCCCGCCGCCCGCCGCCCCCTGCCCTGCCTCCGCTCCCCTGCCTCCACCCCTCTCCTCTCTGCCTTCCTCCTCCCTGCTCTCCTCCTTCTGCCTCCTCCTCCTTCTCCTTTTCCTCCTCTCCCTCTTCTCCTGCCGCCCCTGCCGCCTCCTCTTTTTTTTTTTTTTTTTTTTTCTTTTCAGATTTGCAATGCCTAATAAGTTCTCTTATTTTTTTTTAAAAAAATTTTCTTCTTAGTGTATGTTTTTTTTATTGTTTTAAGATCTTGTTTTTTTTTTCTTAAATTTTGTTGGTTGTTGGTGGAGGACAAAAAAATCACAACCATTTTAGATCTGAAAAAAATGGGTAAAACAGAATCATCTACCACCATTTCAGATCTCGTTTTTCAATTTTTAGATTTTTTATGTTTTTTATTGTTATTTTAGATCTCATTTTTATATTTTTTATTTTGTTTTTTAGATATACTTTGTTTTTATTTTCGAGATTCACTATTTTTGTAGACCTTATTTTTTTTTAAATATTTCTTATGTTTTTCTATGTTTTATGTTAGATTCGTTTTTTAAAATCTTATTTTTTTATATATATATTTTTTTCAGATCTAAAGTTACATTATTATGTACTAAAGTTACATTATTATTTACTAAAGTTACATTATTATGTACTAAAGTTACATCATTATGTACTAAAGTTACATCATTATGTACTAAAGTTACATCATTATGTACTAAAGTTACATCATTAGTATGGTTGTTTTATTTCAAGATCTTATTTTTTTATATATATTTTTTTCCAGATCTAAAGTTACATTATTATTTACTAAAGTTACATCATTATGTACTAAAGTTACATCATTAGTATGATTGTTTTATTTCAAGATCTTATTTTTTTCCAGATCTAAAGTTACATCATTATGTACTAAAGTTACATCATTATGTACTAAAGTTACATCATTATGTACTAAAGTTGCATCATTATGTACTAAAGTTGCTCAATTATGAACTAAAGTTGCACAATTATGGACTAAAATTACCCTATTAAGGGCTGAAGTTACGCTATTATTGACTAAAGTTACATTAGTATGGACTGAAGTTACACTAGAAATGACTAAAGTCACCCAAACATGTCTTACAAAATTCAAATTAATATATTAAATCTCACTTTAGTATAAAGTTACACTATAATTGACTAAAGTTACACAATTAATAAATAAAGTTTCACTAAAGGTTAAAGTTACACTTATAAAAATGTTAAAATTAAATCATATTTTAACTTAAAGTTACGCAATTAAGAATTGAAGTTATACTCATAAAAAAACCTAAAATCAAATAAATTTGTTTTAAAATTATAGAAATTCAAAATTATAAAGTCGAAATCACATTTTAGTTTAAAGTTACAAAAATAATGGTTGAAGTTACACTTTTAATGACTAAAGTTACCCTCATAAAAAGGTAAAAATCACATAAACTTATCTTAAAGTTACATAAATTCAAATTTATATACTCGAAATCACATTTTAGCTTAAAGTTACACAAATAATGGTTGAAGTTACACTCGTAATGTAGGTGAAAGTCATTAAAACCCACTCATTTGGTTCTAATCTTGTCCCTTCATTTTGTTCTAATCTTGTCCATTCATTTTTCTTTTAATCTTAGCCTTTCATCTTGTTCTAATCTTGTCTCTCCATCTCTTTCATCCAAAGGGCAAGATGAGGACTCATGGACTTAATTTTGAAGGTGGATTCATTATATATATATAATCAATAAATTTTTGTTTAGTTATGCCAAATATTGTACAAAGGTTTAAAGGTATACTAAAACCAATTCTAGATACAAGAAAACGAGTACTAGGTGCCAAAAAATTGTTTTATACATATACATTAATATGAAAACTAGATGCGTGAAAAAATAAGACGCATAGTTATCCCCACCTGGCCACCAGTCCACCAACCCTTGGTCGTCTACCACTAAAGTAGCTCAACACCACCAATAAAATCACCAATCAGAACTTAAATCGACAACCACTAATAAAATCTTAATCATCACTCAACTCTCTATAATCACCACCAACAAATCTCCATTCCCGTTGTCAACACGACGGTGACTAATGAGGCATGGTAGGTGTAAATAGTGAGGGTACTCATAGTATTTTCATAAAGTACTATCAGGGTTCATTGGGTAGTAGTGCTTAGACTAACTGAGTGCACATTGCGATTGTTAAGAAATGAGATTGTTGTACTCTGACTCATGAGAAGGATATCCTCAACTTTTACTTTGACTAATGATGACATTAAAGGCATTATCCAAGCTATTCCTGACAATAAGTTTCCTATACCAGATAAGTTCAGTAGCAAGTTCATTAATGATTTTTGGGATATAGTTGGGACGAGATTTGCCAACCAATTCAAGACTTATTTAGAACTGCTAAGGTTCTTACCTAAATAAATGCCACATCCATGATCTCAAACATATGGTTTTTACTGATAATCTACTCATCTTTTGTAAGGGGAATGGTCAGTCAATAAATCTGATGTTAAGGGTATTCATTACTTGTTCTAAAGTATCAGGACTTAGGATGAAAGCTTCAAAATCTCAAGTATATTTCAGTGGCATGAATGAAGAGTTCAAAAAAGATATCCTTGTTGTTTCAAGATGAAAGCAAGGCAAGATACCTTTTAGATACCTGGGGATACCTATGTAAGTTAGCACACTCAATAAACTAGATTGTAACATCCTTTTTGACAATATGATATCCCAAATAAGAGGTCTAGGCACTAGAAAACATTCTTATGCTCGTAGACTCATCCTTATTAATACAGTGGGTTTATATAAAAGGTCAAGAATGCGAGCATGATATCCTAAATGAAAATGTGAGGGTAATAGAAGAAAGTTTGCAAGGCCAATGAGAGTGTTAGGGAAGGATTTCAGAATTTATGTATACTCAAGGATAAAGGGTAATCTATTTCATCATGATATGAATGGAACAGTCACAAAATGGCTAGGCGTAACTGCGAAAGGTGCGTAAGCATTCTATTATCAAATGGCTTCCTATGCATGTGGTCAACCATTAATATAAAGGCAAAGCTTTATAGTTTTGGATGATGTTAGGATGATATTTGCTGCTTGTGTAACATGGAATTAGAAAGAATTAAACACTTATTCTTTAGGTGTATTTACAGCAAAACTGTCATCTGTTTGGTAGAAAATTGAAATGGTGCAGTATTCCTATGGCTAATGCAGTCCATTGCAGATGTGTACAGAGTTGCACAAGAGTGTGTAACAGATTAATAATCGATTGTGCTATTATTTTATCTAGATCCAAAGTAATAAATGTAGACTCATGCATTTGTTGACAGACTTGATATTATTGCTGAGGAAACCATTGATGTCATTAAGAAGAGAATAATGCCCAAAATCAGGAAATTAAACCAGTTCAGTGGAAAGAAAGAGTATGGCCGGAGAGATTAGGACGGTAAGATATAAGAGAAGAATTGTAATTGACTTAATTATATTAACAAGGATACAAGCTATATATATAATACAAGATATCTAGGTTAAACTAGGTTAAACTAATAAGATATAATAACAATATAGTACACAATATATTAGATTATAATACTAAGAAGTAGTTTCCTTAATAAGGACTTGATATTGTTTAATATGTTACGCCTTTTTCTTCCTCTAAATTGATTATCGTCATACCAAAAAAAAAATTTGTTCCATAAATATAATTTGGATGATAAGATAATACCTTAAATTTTATTATCTTCATAACCTAGTAGTTGGGATACTACAGTGATTACATTAAGTTGTTCAATAGGATAAGAGAAGCTGCCATTTGAAAATGTACGTGATTTAATTCATAGCGGGAGTATTCGCAAGAATGAATTATGAGTGACGTCAGGCAGCAATAAGAGTGGATTAATTGCTAATAGTAAATGAAATAAAAATTATAGAGTTGTTATCGTGATAATCAAAGTAAATAGTTAGAGGATTCCCTACGTGTTGGAAATGTGGAAGAGTGTCACTACTACAAATCCCTTGTATTTAAGACGCTTCAGTACTATTGACATTTTAATAGAGTGTCGGTCGACCACTTAATTCACTTCCCGTCATCTTATGACGCCTTATAGTGTCATTGTCACATGTATACTTTATTTTGGGTTGAGCGCAATTATTTTTAATGCATTTAAAATTTAAAGTTTCCCAAAATTCAACCGCGCCTAGAAATCTAGAATATTCTGCCTAAACCCACGCCGCTCATCTGCTTTTCCCATTTTCCATTGAAACAAAACCCTAAATATTAACTGCAAAAATCTCTCCGTCAATTCAAGCAAAATCCCTATAATAAACAATAATCTATTAGCAATAATCGATTACTGCAATGATCTTTTACTAGCAATGATCGATTAAAATACAACCCATGATAATAACTGCTGCGTTAATCATTCAATTACTAGCGACAATCGATTCAATTTGGATTCATTCAGTTATCTAGTTACAAACTAAGAGTAAGGTTTGTTTCTTATTTCAAATATCTTGTTACGGAGTATTTATGATTGACCAAGGTTTGTTTCTTTTGTGTTGATAGGTTGGGATTGTTTTATCAAAGTTATGAATGGTGGTATACATTTAGGTAAAGGTCCTCAACTCGTATTTCTTTCTGACGTTCTTATGCTGGTTCATTACTTCATCCTTTGGATTTTTAATTATTACCATTTCGTTAATTTATGTGAATCTTTTCTGAGATTAATATATTGATATACTAGTTGTATACATGGAAATGAGAATTCAGGAACATATGATGATAAAGGGGGTGATGATGCTGATTATTTATGCTATTTACAATTTACATAAATGGAGCGATTTTGTAAAAAAATAGCTTCATGTCTCAGCAATATTCAATTTTAATTAGTTTATTTTTGCTTTTCTGTGAAAGTTGCCAAAAATCACTACTTCTCTGGCGCAAATCGATTCTATTCAACTGAATTTATCTCTCGGATTCCGAAAGTAGGCTGCACGAATTCAATCTTTTGATTGCTTTTTAAATAGTTTGACCCGATATCAATCACAATCAAACTTAATTCACTTTCCGGCAAGAATTAAGTGAATTCCGAAAGTAGGCGGCACTGAATCTATCTTATGACCACTTAATTCACTCATAGGACTATCTTTTTTTTGTTTAATATTGGTGATGCTCGGCTCTAAGTGTCATATTTCGTATATGACATTGTATTGAGTGTCTGACACATCTATTTTGTATGGAAGTTTTAATCCTTTTTTGAATTGAAAATGAAGTGCAGTAGTTGTGTACTTGTGTTAGAAAGTTAGTGTGTTGAACAGTCGGACCTATGACACATACGCGAAATAGGCAAATCAAAGTAGCGAATTAAACATACATTTTCTTGAATTAGTTTTTAGATTCAATTTAATTATGGGCATCCATCCAATTAATAAAAGCTTGTATGTTTTAACCCTCTATGCAGCTGTTTTCTTCCCATTTCATTAAAATACTCTTCACATATATTAGAGAAATTTGAAGAAAACAATTACGTAGAGAGAGTATATGTTTAGGATTTTGTGCCTTTTAGAAATTTGTACTGAATACATTTCAAATATTTTTATATACAACAAGTCTCATTTGCGGCGCAAGCTTAAGACGAGTCAAGCCCCCTTACAAAGAGAAAGTGGGGGATCCATTTAAACCTCCCCACTTGCTCTATGTGAGGGGACTTGACTTGTGTTAAGCATGCTACGGGTTGCCCCGTCACAAATGAGAATTTGTGTTTCATATACTTGAGTGATTCTTTATTTTATTATTAGTGAAGTATGGCTAAAACAAATGAGTACTTGATTCAAAGGTTGGGTTCTTTTTTTTCATACAGTTAATCGAATTTCGTCAGCGAGTTGATTGGAAGTATCTAATTAACTGCTTCAGCTAAAATATTGAGGTTAGAATTCGAATTCTTGCAATAGTTTGATTGTGATTTCTTTTATTTCTTGGTGAAATTTCTTGTAAACCATTATTTTTATCATTTTTACTGACCGTAACGAGATTTTGATATATTTATTCGATTTTGTATTGTTTCTAATTTTACCTTGATCAGTCGTGTCCTTCAAAGAAAGTTTTTGGAAGTTATTTTACTGAATCATCTTATTTGATGGGGCATTATTGTGATCATGGCTTGATTTGCTGCGAAATGCATTTGACAGCTTGTTTGGGCGTTCTACTACGCTAATGTTTAGAAGCAAATGAGTCACATACTGACTTAACAACGATTACTTAATCAAATCTATAGTGTTGTACTCGTTCATGAAATGATAAATAGGCATTTCATTTATATTTATTTTGTTTGGTAATTACGATTGTTTTAATCATTCAGCTGTTTATGGGGTCTGCCTGTCTGGTATCAGTTTAATCATTCATCTAGCATATTGATTGAGTTTTGTGTATTCTGAAGTTTTAGACTAGTTTAATCATTCATGCAACATAGAGGTTGTATTGTTAATTTTCGAGTAAGGCAAAAGCTTTCCTTCAAAGAAAAGCTCAACCCCTACTAACATTGTTTTGTTCAGTCCATCTAAACTGTTGTTTTTGTTGTTGGAAGCTACCATTTTACTATCTTTTTAGAGGATAAAATTTGGTGATGCTATGCTTTGGAAACTTATTTTTTTTCACTTGAGTTGAGTCGTGTTTATAATAAGCTGATGCTAAATTAGAGCTTTTTTGCTTCTTGTAGGTTTCAGATTTCTCAAGTGGTCGAATTGCGCCTGAATAATTTGACGGAATGCTAATCTGCTAATACAACTCATCGTGTGCAATTATTTTATCAAGAGAGTTTTTTCTAGTGCCATTTGATAACATTATTTTTAATTTGTATTTTCGAATAAGCTCATTGTATGCCTTCTCAATAATGTAATAATTGTACTTACTACTGGCCGCCAGAAGCATGCTGTATGTATCTACTACTTTTATGAGTTATTAATATGTAAGATTTTGTTACAAGTTGATCCCATCTTCGACTGTTAGAACTTCACTTCTTGAGAAAGCGTAAAACATATTTGTTACAATAATTGGTTATTGAGAAAATGTAGAAGTTACACTTAAAAGCGTCAAAATAACTTTATTTTGACATCATGTTACGCCATAAAAATGACATTTAAAAGCGTAGTTTCTATTATTGACGCATAAAGGTGTCAAAATTGTTGACACCTAAAGGCGTCAAAAAATACTGACGGCCCAAATTTTGACGCTTTTTTGAAGCGTCAAGAAGACAATTATTGACGCTTTTTTGTGTCGAGAGTTGGCTCTATAAGCGTCGAAAAAGTAAGGAATTTGTAGTAGTGTGTACATATAAGGTGGAATTGTCCAAATCCAAAGACACGTGGAGAACTTTGTAATCATGAAGATGGTAATGCAACCGTTGATGTGGAGAATAATGACGATCTTCGGACAGTGAGTGTCGATCGACTATCCGATTAAGTGATAGGTATTAATTATACTTTGGTGCATCATTTTATGTGTCTCTCTATAAAAGGTACTCATGGTTTTATTGGTAGAAGGTGTGGTAGTGCTTACTTGGAGAATGAAAATGCAATTCCTATTATAGGAAAAAGGTTAGTTGAAATAAATGTCCTAATAAAATAACAGATGACATGTTCATCCCAAATTTGAAAAAGAGATTGATATCGATTGGAAAAAGATAGATGATGTAAGCAACAAGGTTGTATTTGAAGCAGGGTCCTAGGAAGAAGTCAAAGGAGCTATGACAACAATTGCTCGTGGAACTAATAATAGAACATTGTACTCCATAGTAAAGTGTAATGGTAAGAACAATGTAGTTAGCGGATGAATGAAAAAAATAGTTATTTAGGAGATTTGTTCGGGGATCAGAAATTTATGCATAATGGGACTTATATGAACGCGGATGGGTGGTCAAAAACACGCATATGGTAAAACTGGCACGCTTAAATGTGTACGAAAATTAAAGTAGTTATATTAAGGTAAGTTAGGGCATTCCATTTAAGTATGTGTGCACGCCTCTAAAAGCGATGAGTAACGCTAACAAGTGAGGTTGTCTTTGGGAACAAGTTGAATGGCGAGGATTCGAGATTCGGCAGTAGCGTCGCTGAGCTCTAACATTTAGAATGGGCAAAGATATGGTCTCATTAGGTGGAGGAAGAAAAGTTGGTGTCATCTCCATAATTGCTGGGAGATAGGAGAATGTAGGAATTCATTCAATCCATTATGGAGTAATATATTTCATGAGAAATGTTTGAGAATGAAGTTACCACTTAAGATGACTTACTTTTCATTGATCACATAAAATCAATATGCGAGTTTCATGTACATATTAGTAAGGAGTTCTTGATTTTCATCTGTTATCAAAGAAGAGTAAAGATACGTTGTTTTGCATCTTCACATCCTCAATCCTCCTTGTATATTAGAGAGTGATCAATAAAACTCCTAATGTAGATAACGTACCCAATTTGATAAATGTCGTAAAGTTTTGTGTTAAGTAATTATTTTGATTATTATCTTTAAAATTGTGTGTGTGGTCTATATGACAAATTATTGTCTTGTAACATAAGAATAGTCGATACCCACCCATAGGTCTGCGAAGAGTATATTCACAATCTTGTCGTGTGATGATTATACCATGCCTTAAAAGTATTAGAGAATATACATTTATTAAATCTTTACGCAAGCAACTTCAATGGAGCCTCAATCTTATTTTGATGGTGTTTCTCTGTCTTCAATTCCATATTTTCACAACTTTTTATTTTCCAAATTTAAATTCCAAATTAGTAATTTTAGTCACTCTTGGTCTATTTTTCGCCATTAACCTCTAATATTCGTTGACATTTTCATCAACCAACTTTTATCAAACAATTCCTAAGATTCCAATTAGGCCACCTTTATTCACTAAATAAGCATTAAAAAGTATTTTGAGAGCAAAAGTACACACAATAGCTTAGATTAACAAAATCGGAACCTTAAATATTTCTTAGGATAGTTTTATTTTTAAGAGAAAGCTTCGAAAATAAGTAAATTATGAAATTTTAACATTAAAATTGTAATTTACCATTCACCAGCCTATCAAAACAGAGAGGAAGAGTAAATCCACTGTATGAATCTCCACCCACGTAAAGAGGATTTAAAATATACTGAGAATGTTTCACCATCCACTGTAACATCAATGATGAGAAAATTGTTAAAAAATTATAATTGTTTTTAAAATTAACTAAGTAAAATCTAACATGTCTTTTACCTTACGTAAAAACTCATTCACATTTTCCGATACCTTCAAATCCCCTGAATAATTTGCACGAGCTGTTGTAGCATAAGAATAGCCGGTGCCCACAGGTAGATCCACGAAGAGTATGTTCACAATCTTGTCGTATGATGTTTACACCATGCACACATTAAAAGGATTAGAGGATATACTTTATATAAATTATTATTAAATCAATAATACAAGGCCAATATCTTATTTATGTTGAGATAATATTAGATGAGTCAAAATATTATTCTCCAAGGACAATAATAGTGTAATTAGCAATGCATTTCTAGTATGATCGATATATAAACCATTGGTTTTGTGGAGAGTTGTTTAATGTGTACTACATTCACGTAGAAACATAAAAGTAAAATGATATATGATTGGTCAAAAACAAGTCTTGTTTAATAAGTGTTCTAAGAACCAATACCGCAAGAAGCATCTAAAGTATTGCGGGGTATACTTCTTATAGTTTACAAAAACCCTACAAATCTACAAATGCTACCAGTATTTCAAGATCTTTACACATTTTGCGTATACATACAATCGTATATTTGTATTAAATAACATAAAATACCTTAGACCATGAGTATTGCCTTGGCAATAGTCTAGGTAATGTACCATTGTATTCCTTCTCTTCGAGCTGAAATGGTCCTACAAAGAAGTGGGCACGGAATGATACCCTTTCCGTCCTAATTATAGTAATGAATGATACCCTTTTCATCCTAATTATTTGTTTACTTTGATAGAAACATCTCTCATAAAGATTATAAAAGGTAAATAATTGATTGAAACGAAGGGAGTAGATAATAGATTCATCGCTCATTCTAATATTCTAATATTCTAATATTTCATCATTGAAACTACATACTTCCTCCAATCCAGATCAAAGATAACACTTATTATAAACGGACGAAGCACACCAAAGATAACATATATACCTTATTTGGCCCACAAAATTACCAAGTTATCCTTATACCCATTTGCACTAAATGTCATTGCATGCCTACCTATCAACCTGATCACAATTAAACCCACAATTACATGAGCCACCTAATTTTTCCCTTTTACCCCTTATTTTTTCCACATTTTCTTAAATACTTCATTTTTCCTTAGGTTATCATTGGTGTGGATTGGAGGGAGTATATTTTTCAGTCAAGTCAATTTTAAAGGTAACACTTAAGTTGTTGCTATGCAAAGGATTATGAAAATTTCTAATAACAACATAGTCCCTTCATCCCAATAGTTTATTTATCTTTTATATTCTATATATATGAAGAGTATTTGGTGTAAAATACATAAGAATATTGAAGTATTCTATACAACTTAGGTAGATGAAAACCCTCGACTAATAAGTCAATAATCACCCTTAGGTTTTAATATGCCAGTTTTGTATTTTCTTTTTTTATATTTTATTTTTGCTGGAAACGATAGTGCGCCTATGTAACGGAAAAAAAAACATACATAGAAAATATAAAAAACATACCTATTTCGTATAATATTGCAGACATTCCAGAGCAATGAGGTCCTCCAGATAGCCAAAATAATAAAGGATCTTCTTTGGGATTATTTTCCGATTCTATGAAGTAGTAAAATAATTGTAGTTCCTCATTTTCTAGCCCAATATATCTGTCAGGTGTAACCATTTTTGTCAAGCAAATCAAAAACTACTTTGTAGCTAATAAAATAATTGTTCGTCACTACAATAACAATTGCCTTGACTGAATATGCTAGGCCTCATTGTAAGTATAAAATCATGACTAACCCAGTTTCAAGCACCGAAGGAAGGGGGCCATCGTAGCCAGGGAGTGCCGTAATTCTATTCTGACCAAAAACAACTTCCGAACTCATCAAATGCCATAAACCAAACAAGAAAGGTAGAATGTACTTGAAGCCATTTTTTCGGGTTTCCATTGTTAATTTTTTTCTCTTGATTTGTTACACTGCAAATTTCGTTGTAAACCCATTATTTATAACTTATATTCGTAGGTAATGCGTCATACATAATATCGTCTTTGTTTTGCAGCTAGTTCTCAGAGTCCACAGCTCAAGTGATGTCTGAAAGGTGAAGCCGTTTATGCTGGGATTAGTCATTAGTGTCACTTTATTCACGAGTCCGTCATATGAGACTGAGTCTGTAACAACTTTGTTACACACTTTTAGTCATTTTTTCCTACTGAAGAAGACCTACGTTGTTACTCGGTTTTCATTTTTGGCTGCTAGCTTGTTAGTGTTGGGATCAAATTCGAAGTCAATTTATTTTGTGTATCGGGGTGAGCCTCGTTAAAACAAAAACTACCAAGCTGGCAAGCTATAAACCACTGAGTATGCAAGGTAATTTGTATGCTAAGACATTTTGAGCAATTATATTACCGCGATAATTATTATGATAATAAATAATTACTTGAGAAAGAGTATTTATGATAATTAGTCACAATAAGATTCGATAAACAACTTAAATAAAATTATTCTATGCAACGTCACATATAAGCACAATCAGCAAAGAATATAAGTTATATAAGCACGCATATATAAACCACCGTTGTAGGAAAGGAATATGAACTTTTCTTGATTCCACCTTGCTTATACGATGATATGTTCCGGGCGATGGAAAAGAAGTTTTTAATAAGAAACCATAGAAAGAAAACATATTACATGTTCTTCCACTAATACCGCCTATCTAAAGCACCAATGAATGTAAGAGAGTGATAATTATTCGTTTCTTCTGTTCTAGTAGGCGTGAGTTCTCGTCTGAGCTTGTGGACCGAGTAGAAGGGCTACATGTAGTCCTGGCAAATCAGGACGAGGCCCGACTCCGGCCCGGATCCAGCACGACACGATATAACCCGACGGAGAAACCGGGGTGGGCCGGAGATGTCCTATTTTGCTCTATGAGACGTCCTATTTCCTCGACACTCATACTTCCATATGGATTAACGGAAACCTTCTTCACCATCTTCAATATATATATATATATATATATAAGGGGTAAACACAATCCTATCACAATTCTAACTTTCTAAAAAAAAACAAAAGAACAACACGGGCAAACAATATCACTCGGTCGCGTAGGATCTCCACTCAGTCGAGTAACTCCCAACTCGGCCGACCACCAACCCTTAATCGGTCGAGTAATAATTTTACTCACTCGAGTACTCAAAACTTACTCGGTCGAGTATGTCATACTCGGCCGAGACCCCTTTCTACTCGGTCAAATAATTTTGACCAACGATTTCCCAAAATTGCTCAAGCTCACCACTTGGTCGATTAACCTAAGTCACTTGGTCGAGTAACCATTACTCAGCCAAGTACCTGTCTTACTTGCCCGAGTAAGCACCTGCTGCCCCAAAACTTGAACAAGGTAACACAAAATCATATCAACCATCATCCAAATCCAATTTTCAGCCCCAAATCCACCATATAAAATCCTCCCAAGTATTCATACATACTTCAAAAACACTCCATACTCAAGATTACCACATTTCATTATCAAATAACCTCCGTCATCATAAAAGAAACTAATAGCACATTTATAACACCCGTAATTTTTGGATTAGAATTAAATTATTCCCAATAACCGATTTATTTATTATTTAGCGTTAGCTTAGATTTTAATTAATATTTTAGTTTAGTGGGTAGAAATTGATTAGTATCCGTTCCAATAGGAGTCCATAATCGAACTCTGCTCGAAAATCCAAATGGGTCTACCGCCTTTGAGATTTGGGCCTTTTATTATCCATATACCTACAACAAACTCACCATGCCTCCTCAAAATCGCAGCATTACTTCCGTTTCTCAAAACCCTACAAAACCTGCATTAAACCTTCTTCCTCTCAAAAATTCAAACTTCCAAAACTCCTTCATTTCACCAAATCCCTTGACTTTTAGATCAATTTTTCCCTCGCTTCACCCTCTATCTATCTAGGGTAAGAAAGATGTTAACTTTATCTCTTATTCAAATCGTTCGTCTTTCTCTAAGATGATAAATTCTCATCTTTTTGTATTTTAATGTTTAGGTGGAGACTTAGACGATCCGGATAAAGACTATTTTCTTATTGAAGAGGAGCTTGAGGAGTAGCCGAGAAAAAAGGCAATGTAGACGAACTACTCGATATTACCTTATTTGTTTTTTATGTGTTCTAGAGTAGTGTTTAATGATAAAGATAAATTCTTTGTTGTTATTGTCATGACTTTATGTCTCTCAAATGTTGAATGATTGAATAGTGACTCAATTTCTATGAAATGTTGGATGTTGGTAAATTGATTGTTAATACATCTCATTTGAAGCTAATTATATGTTAAAGTCAGTAAAGTTTGTTTAATTACTCCCTTGATATTTATGTTGTATTGTTTGTGACTCACACGGTGTTTGAAATAATATTTGTTGACAGATTCGAGTCGATATTACAATTTGACAGAGTTTCGTATGCCTTAAGACGAGTATTGTGCTGAGCAACGTGTTGGTGGTGTCTCAGCCAGGCTGCCGGCCGCCGATGGTCAGGACGACTGGGAACTCCGTGTATGTTCTTGGTGCATTTTAAGGTGTCGCATGTCCCAGTAGTGGACCAGCCGCCGGTGGGCCACCCGGCTGGGAGTCCAATGTAATGATTGTTGTGTTTTGACGTTGAAGCATGTCCCAACCAGTGGACCGGCCGCCGGTCAGCTGGCTGGCTGGGAGATCCTTGTAAATGTGTTGCTTGTGGTTAATGACATATGTCCCAGACAGTGGACAAGCAGCCGGTAGTCCGGCCGGCTGGGAGGCTCTGTATATTTGTTGAAGTTTGTGTGTTGGCCATGGTGCCCAACCGGTGGGCCGACAGTCGATCACTCTGTCGGCTGGGAACCCTATTGAAACATTTCCTTGCTTTCTTGTTGTGGCATGATGACCGGCTAGTGGGCTAGCAACCGGTCGCCCACCCGGCTAGGGACCCCATGTTTCTATTTCTCTTGCCTTTTTCAAATGATTTTATGAGTGATGAACTTATGTGTTGCCTACGCTATAATTTTATGAAATGCCGTAAAATATTAATATATGCCTTAAGTAGTCGGTTGATTCGTAAGTGTTGGATGATGTTGAACTCTCATTTCATGTTTGTACCATTCTACTTGTTAGACTTTATGTCGAAGCGATAGGGGTACATTCGCTTGTGCTTGTGCATTTGATGGTGGGACTATGACGACGTTGTTGGGAGGCGAACGCTTAGCGTTGATCGTCCCGACCGTCAAATATTGTATTCATGGGAGGTGGTGTCATTGCATGTAGCGTAATTGCTTGTGTTATCTTGACCTTATCTTCCGTGCCAATAGGCTGGTTTTCGATGCTTGAACTCTTTCCGCCTCTTTCTTGTCGTTATGTCGAATTTGGGGTACTCGGCTTCTGTTATGTCGTCCGAGTCTTGGATGTGAAATGTTTATTGCATGTTGAATCAGGAAACGTGCATCCAGAGAGTCTAGCCAGGTTTATACTAGGACCGTATTATATTATCTTCCTGTTTGCTTAAACCGATGTTAGTGCATTTCATTAACCTTGAGAGCGAGTGTGTTTGCTTCATATGTTGGATGTACATGATAATGTGATGGCTACAATGTTACATTTGTTGGATGACCATGATAATGTGATGGTTACGTACGTTGGATGTTTGTTGAATTGTTGGATGCCTTATATATCGTTATTGTGTGTCCCGTCTCTAGCCTCTTTGATTCTATATATGGTTACTATTGGTGAGATGCATTCCCCTAGTAGCTATACAATTTTCAAGGCGCGTCTTCCCTAGTCTTGAAAATAAGTTGGTTTTATCGTTGAAAATTCTTACTTGTTTATCTTGTTAATATGTAATGTTATAATTAGAATTAACATGATAATATATATGTACGTTAATGTATTCTTATATGCTTTACCTTTTTTTTCATGTGATATGGCTAGGAGAACCCTAAGTTACTCCGACTGACTGTGGCATTCATGTATAATGAATGAACAAGTTAAAGTCGGTGTTGAATTTTGGGTGAGACCTGTGTGAGCTAGCGAGGGTTGACACTTCGACGTTTACCTATGCGCTTAGACTCTATCTTTTCCTTTAACTTTTATTTTGATGGACTTAGTTTTCCCCCTTGTAGTTCATTTATACTTTAGCGTACACTTGTTTTAATACTCCGCGTATTTTGTATTAAAAGTTTTTAAAACTTCTCTAATTTCCGCTTGTTCTATGTATGTTTATTTTCCGCCTTTGTGTCGGTATCACAACATTTATTTTTTTGGTGGAATGTGAGAATATATTAATAACCATCAAAACTATTATAAACTTAGCATTAGTACTACATTACACTATATAGTACTAAGATATAACAAACTAACAATATTACATCTACTACAAAGATTAACTCCTACTGGAAAATTGAGTTTGAATTAGTTGATGTACTTCCTTGATTACTGTCATTGGTGCCTTCACTCTCGTTTCATGCTTTATTCATTCCTGGTCTTTAATATGAAATAGTTCAGTGCACAAACTGCGGCAAGAACATACTGCTTCCTCCTGAGTGATCTAATTCTCCATTTGTTGGACCACTCCATGATCCCACGCGCAGGTAAAGTCACACATAGCCATCCTCTCAGTAACTCCCAACATTTGCTTCTACAAAGAAGCAGGCATTTCTTACAAAAGAACAACCGGCCTGGTATCCCCGAACTGACTCAAAAGACTTGAAAGGGCCCTTTTACCATAGACAAGCGTGAGATCAACATACAGAGGAAAGACCAGACCTTATGTGGCAAGAGCTGGCCCGTCAAAAGTCCGCTTCCTTCGCGAACAAAGTTCAGAATCAACAAGAGTTCTCTGAAATCGGTACATTTCATATAAATTCGTAACTTACAATGATACTGTTAAGTGCATTTTTCATACACTTATTGTTCTAATAGACATTACATTTAGCTTCTGGTTTGCACTATTTAGAGTTGTTTTGTATGCCTTTCTCTCCGTTTTTGCTACTTGGGTATTGTATGTTGGTTTATGCAGGAAAGTACTCAAAGCATGCGTTCTAGGATCTTATCCGACATTTTTGGAGTATAGAGTTGCTTGACCGAGTTCCAGCTGCTAAGGGAGCTCGGAAGGACGTTTAGAAGTTCCTAGAATGTCGAATAAGGTCCTAGAACGTATGCTTTGAGTTCTTTCCTGCATAAACCCACATACAATACCCAGGTAGCAAAAATGGGGTCAAAGACATACAAAACGACTCTAAAGAGTGCAATACATAAGCTAAATGTAATGCCAATTATAACAATAAGTTTATATAAAATGCACTTATCAAACCTCCCCAACCCAAACCCTTGCTTGTCCACATGAAAGTAAATCAAACCATAAAAAGGGACAAGTGATAAAGAGCACAACTCAGAGCTATTTTGTAAACATGATTTCCAAACATGAAATAAACAAAGGAGAATGACACACAATGGCCTAAGAAACGAATTTTAAAGCGGGGTAAACGTAACAATCAACACATGAACCAAGACGAACATAAACATCCAATGCCAAACTTTTGACCTTGCAAGACTATAAAAGTTTGATTTGTTTACGGATTTAACTCGTCACACATAATAGGAAAAAATGAGCATTCTTTAGAAATAGAAATAATTAGAAGCACTCACCTACTCTAACTCATGAAAACAAGCCTGTAATCTACTGTGAAATCGATCTCCATCGACCGTATATATGCATTCAACCAAATCAATGACCAATGACACATGCCAAGTACTTGCGTGGCTTTAGGTAGGGTATGGAAATGGATTGTGCAAAGCATATTTGCATATGTGAGGCTAAGATCGGTAGTCGCAATGATACAACATGTAACCAATTCCATAAAACATATGACAATAGAACACAACTAGAGAAATTTTCTCAACTTGAAAGATTAAAGGGGAATTTTTCTCACCCCTTACAAGTATGCATTGAACTCAAGAAATTTGATCTTCCTTAATATGCGAATGAAGCAAATAGACAACAAATCTCTTTATTTTTTTTCATTTCAAATTAGGAAGATAGATAAAGTGTAGCGTAATAAAAGATCGTACTTACTACACCCGAGGAATAAATTCCCAACCCAACCAAAGTAGAAAGTAATAAAAAAAAACAACCAGCTACAACTGTCCTGACTAGGTAGGCATTTTTGGAATATAGCTAATATTTTGGTAGAAGAAAAACAAGTTACAAAGCCTCGGACGGGCTAAAAAAACGGTAGAAATAATTGAATTAAATCTATAAGGTGAAAGATCAAGACGTTTTAGCTATGTGAGGCTCATAAACAAATTAAAAAATGTATTTCCTTATGTGTCCCTACCACAAACCCAATGCGTATCGGTACTAGAGGACAAATTTCACACTTATGCATGTTGATATTACGTGTTTCATTAGGAGACCTACTCACATCCTATGAATGGAAACCGATCGTGAATGTCATCGGTTTTGGAGGCTCTAATCTCACAATTTGAGTAGTTACCACCACATAAGTCAAGTTTAATTGTTTGACATAAAAGGAGTAAAGGAAGTCAATGTTCTATGTTGACCGAACTCTAACAAATGTGTGTCAATGCAAAGATGATTGGGAAAAACATGAAACAAATGCAATGTCATCACGGTTGTTTTGCATGCTCATTCAACAAAGTAACTAATTTGTGTTGTAATTTTTTTTAAAATTTAAATAACAATGCACACGGAAATGCAATAAACATGAAACGAATGTGCACAAAACATATACCTCCCCAAACCAAATCACAAAATGTCCCCATTGTGATCAGCAAACAAGCCACAACGGTAGTAGATATGGAAAGTGAGATAACTTCATGATACAATGCAATATAAGTAAAGTGAGATGAGAAACATATAATATTTACAGGGTTGACCTCCCCAAACCAGCACCAACTAAGGGGAGCCCTCCCTTGATTCAAGATCGTCGGACTCATCGGAATCGAGATACCCTCCCTGAGGGTATCGGTAGAAAGAAGGATGGCGAGCGGTAGGAGCAATATGTCCAGCACGGACACGCTCCCCATACCCCTGTAAAACAGCCAGTGATATGTCAGTCTGAAACCCATAAAAGTCATGGCAGAGCTGCAGCATAAGGCTGTCCCTTGTGGCCTCATCCATGACAGAAGGAGGTACGAAAGTAGGGCAGGGTACATAGTTAGCCGGATATCTCTCATACGAACCTAAGGGCTCCTGGGAGAAAGATTGGCTAGGCTCAGAATGCGGTTGTAGGGAGGAAGAGGGAACCCCTAGCTCAGTAGAAGTATGCCCCTCGGTAGGGCCATTAGGTAAGTGGAAGATGGGGATATGAGGTCGTGGTGGTCCCTAGGTGTACTCGAGAGTCTGAGCTAGGACAGAGAGATCCGCACATGGAAACGTGATAGAGTTCTGTTTTGGTATCCGCCATATGTATTTGTCCGACGGTCCCTTGGTGATCCATTTACTTTTTTTTACCAAAAGGAACTTAATATAGTCGTATGACGCGCTTGAGCTCCTCCCCGAGACGTACGAGTTGTGTAAGGTTTGCGGCTGCTGCAGAAAAATAATTACCAAGAATGATATTGGCAATAAAAGTGATGATCCCCCCCCCCCCCCCCACAACCAATGTTGATAAACCCCTGTCATGAGCTCTAGCAAGGTGAGATACAAAGTGGTGAGTCGCATTAATTCGAAACGTGGTGCCCCCGTCCACATTCAAGAAACTAGATATAATGTCCAATTTCGGGGTGGTCAAATTATTTGGCTCGGGACGAACAAAAATGGATCTTCCCACAAGTCTCAAGGAAAATCGAATGGCGGGGTGATGAACTTTCATGGCTTTGCACTTTTTACTGTTCCTGGGATATGGCTCATTGGCTATAGCAAGCCAAAAAGATCCGTGTAAGAGGAAACGAGAACGAGGGGGAGACATGTCCCTTACAGAAGAAAGAACCAACATAGTGCCAAAGGCAATGAGGGAGCTAGTGTAGGTTCGATTAAACCGACGGAATCGAACCGAAGGTGGGTTTGCTTTATCTTCATAGACAAATCTGCTACGGAATTCATAGGTTAATTCCTGAAAGTTCGGTTCCATCATAGTGCCTAAACCCGCTGTTATAGCCAAAATTTACAATTTTCCTACTTGAATATGTGGCATCTTAAGAGTGGTCCATCATCGAGGGAGTGGACTAATGACATGGAAATAAAAGGTCAACAAACTAAATTCCCCAAAAAGAGGAGTAGTTGAGAAAAAATAGGAGGGCATCCAGGGAGAACGCTGAGGAGGAACGGGTCAAAGGAAGGGACTATAACAGCAGCTGGAACAAGTCAACAACAACTTCCTAGAATTTAGGAGCAGTTGAGGAAGAATAGGAGACTTAACAGGCAGAACAGAGTGACGCAAATCCAGCCTCCTGCCAGAAGGAACGCCAGGAGGAACGCCAGGAGGAACATGAACCAGTGAATAACTGATCCCTTGAAAGCAGGGAGGTTGACTTTGACTTGGCAGGCAGAACGAAGTAGCACGAACTCAGCCTCCTGTCAGGATCATGTCAACCTCCTATCAGGATCCTGTCAGGAGGAACAAGAATCAGTCAGATAACGAAATCCTTGAAAGTAGGGGAGTTGGGGATTTTCAGGAGGATAACGGCAGAAATAAATTAGGGTTTTGAAGGCATTAGGGTTTTGAAGGCTTATAAATACAAGAGATCCAAGGCAGAAGAGGGGCAACCTATTGAACACCATATCTAATCCAATTGCTACATCATCCCCACGCAATACAAGCCCATTGTTATAAAAAAACTCCACTGCTAGTAGCCGTAAGCCAAAGAAGCAGATAAGCGACCTCTATCGCGTTATTCAAAGGTACGATGAGCCTACTCGAGAATATATGTGCAGGTTTAATACGGAGAAGGTACACATTCCTGGATGTTATATTCCCACCGCGATTGAGGCCTTCATGCAAGGGTTACTCCCAAAATCCAGCCTATACAAAGAATTGACAAGGTACCCATGCAATACCTTCGAGGATGTACAAGTAAGGGCAATGGCAACAATTAGATTGGAGGAGGACACATGTCCATAAGCATATGTGGTACACCTGAGGTAGGTTGTAACTTATTAAATTCATTACCTTCTTTATAGTTTTTAATAGCTACTGACTTGATTGTCGGAGGGCCGTTGGCTAAACCAACGGCCAACCGTAGCAACAATATTCCTGCAGGACGGTCAGGAGTTCCCCTACTAGCACGAGGTGCCACTTAGGCTGCAGAATCTGCTACTCTGTCAGCAGATTAAGTCGTTGTTCCTGCAGCATGTTGAACAGGTCACGCTGCCTGCATATCCAACATGGTGTTGATGTATAACCTGGGGGCAACTCCCACAAATGTACTGCCAGTGTTCAGGTAGGTCCTAAGAAGTGTATATCCTCCAGCAAGGAGACAGAAGGAACGCCTGAAAGTTAACCAACATACAGTAGCTGCAGGAACAGTTCCTCCTCAGCAGGGGGAACGACGAACAGGAGTCCCAGTCTATTTTGCTTGCCCTCCACAGTGGGCCTATGAAAGTCATGCATGGGGCAAGACCCTCTCCAACAATTCGCTAGCAGGCATTACAGTACTCAATTTATCAGTTATATGGTCATACATGACCTACCAATTACATTATTTGGTACAGGTAGCTAACTCAAATTTTCTACCTTAATTTGAAATTTGAATTCTTCCTCCAAAAGGAAGCCAAAACAATACAACAGTACAATCTCCCCGAGGGAACTACATCGTGCGCGTGGTCGAACAGGAACCCCTGAGTTCCGCCAGGACAGACAGACTCCAGCACCACCAAACTCACCACTACATAGCGTGGCGTACAATCGGGCGACTAAATCATAGAGCCACCATCTAAAGTCCTGCCGGCCTACATCCGCAGTGCATTCCCCACAATGTACTCCCAACAAACAGTGCATGCACGACATAATATCTACAAATGCGCGCTACAAACGATATACACATACTAAGTATTCCAGAAACGCAAACAAGTAGAACTGAACAGTTCTAACATAGAGTACGTCTGCACCCCCGTAGGTGCAGACCACAACAAAGCCATGTGCTCCACCACTAACATTTTTCAGGTCGGCGTAATTACTACATGAGCAAGCTCGCTCGAGGTTCTCATCACCGGGATTACCCTTGGCGATCACAGCGGCAAAGTCAGTAGGAGGCTACCTCCTGAAGCATCCACCATAAAGAACCCAGCTTCCACCAGCAGGAACACAACTTCCGTCAGCAGGATTCCACCTGATACCTACGTGGTCATGCTTCCATACCAGCAGGAACAGGGAGACGGAAATCAGCTAGAACAACAGGGTATTGTCCAGCAAGAACGAGAATATCAGAATACCAGAATTCAAGGGGTACATGACAGGGGTTCAAAATATTGTCTAAGGCGCACAACAGGCACATACTCATTCCACCAGAATAACGCCAGCAGAGCAGGAACAACGTGTTCCAGCAGAACCTGGAGACTAATTTTCCTCCTCAACGAAGTCGAGAAGCAAAATTAGGGGCAATTGTTATAGCCAAAATTTACAATTTTCCTACTTGAATATATGGCATCTTAAGAGTGGTCCATCATGGAGGGAGTGGACTAATGACATGGAAAGAAAAGGTCAACAAACTAAATTCCCCAAAAAGAGGAGTAGTTGAGAAAAAACAGGAGGGCATCCAGGGAGAACGCTGAGGAGGAACGGGTCAAAGGAAGGGACTATAACAGCAGCTGGAACAAGTCAACAACATCTTCCTAAAATTTAGGAGCAGTTGAGGAAGAATAGGAGACTTAACAGACGGAACAGAGTGACGCAAATCCAGCCTCCTGCCAGAAGGAACGCCAGGAGGAACATGAACCAGTCAATAACTGATCCCTTGAAAGCAGGGAGGTTGACTTTGACTTGGCAGGCAGAACGAAGTAGCACGAACTCAGCCTCCTGTCAGGATCCTGTCAACCTCCTATCAGGATCCTGTCAGGAGGAACAAGAATCAGTCAGATAACGAAATCCTTGAAAGTAGGGGAGTTGAGGATTTTCAGGAGGATAACGGCAGAAATAAATTAGGGTTTTGAAGGCATTAGGGTTTTGAAGGCTTATAAATACAAGAGATCCAAGGCAGAAGAGGGGCAACCTATTGAACACCATATCTAATCCAATTGCTACATCATCCCCACGCAATACAAGCCCATTGTTATTAAAAAACTCCACTGCCAATTGTATTTATTTTTCTTGTTCTAGCTCACATCTCCATTAACGAAACTTAGTGCAATATTTGGCGGGACTCCCCCCGCGGTTTTTCCCGATTTGGGTTTCCGCGTCACCATTTTTGTGTGTCCTTTTTCCATTACTCTACATTTATTGTTATTTTCGCCATTACTTTTGCTTATTTTCCATTCGTATTCCGTCACAAATCACATATAAATTAACCCCCTTTTTGAGACTAAAAAGAGTAGATCATTTTGACCCGTCAACGAACGAATTAATAGGTTTGGGTAATTTTTTACCAAAACAATTTGGCGCCCACCGTGGGGCAAAGTGATCGATTTCTATAGCCCAACTATCGTCTAGTTAATAGTCTACCTGCTACGTTTCTGCTACGTGCCTGCTCCGTGCCTGCTGCAAGAAATCTGCATACCTAAACACCATGTTACCTCCAGAATCTGCCAGAGAAGGAACGACGAATCCACCAGGAACCCCCAGTATGGTACCGGCAGAGGGTACACCAGCAGGGAATTTCAGCACAGGAGTGCAGGTCCAGAGCCGCCTATCTGGAGGAACCTTCAGGCACCCAAGCCCAACTCCACCAGATTCAAATACTCTGCAGGTCATCCTAAAGGAAATGAACACCCTGCACAAAGCCCTAGAAAGCTTGCATAAGGACAACTTGGATTTGAAGGCAAGAATAGAAGCCATGGTACCCCCTCATCTAGCACCCCACCTGCAGAGCGTCCAGGCGATGGTTCCAGCAACCTACACGCTCCAAGAGTCAGCAGTATGTGGAGGAGGACAACACATTCCCCCTGAGTTGGTTACAAGGCAGAATCTTGGAGGTTTAACACCCAATTATTCTCCCATGTCGACCAGCATGCAGGCTACCCCAGGTAACGTTCTGTCTAGTTGTTCTCTTGGGGCTAACTTCTTCTCTGTTACAGATACCTCCAGCCAGCAGGTATCGAATGAGCAGTTTAGGTCTATCACCAATGCAGCCTCTGTGTCCAGCATCTTTGCTAGCCAGCCATGCTCTGTGGAACACACTCCTGTAGGAACAGCGCCAGAAGGTAATCCCCTTGGCTTTGTTTCGCCTGTCTCTAACCCTTCTGCAGGAACAGCCGAACAGGTGGAACAACAGCTCCAGGAACTCAGAGACATGATCAAAAAAATACCTGGAATGCCGCGCCCCATTGAGAGAGCAGCCCTGCAGAGTTACGCAGACTCTCCTTTCGTGGACGACATAGCTCTTATCAATGTGCCTGAAGGATTCAAGCAACCCACAATGACGTTATACGATGGGACCGACGACCCGTCAGATCACATCAACCAATACAAACAGAAGATGATGGTTGTAACAGCCACAGGACCCCTGAAAGAGTCATGCATGTGCAAGGTCTTTGGGTCCACCTTAGCGGGGGCAGCACAGCAGTGGTTCGTCAATCTACCGAATAGATCTTTGGCATCTTTCGCGGACTTAGTCAATGCATTCAACCAACAGTTCGCTAGTAGCCGTAAGCCAAAGAAGCAGATAAGCGACCTCTATCGCGTTATTCAAAGGTACGATGAGCCTACTCGAGAATATATGTGCAGGTTTAATACGGAGAAGGTACACATTCCTGGATGTTATATTCCCACCGCGATTGAGGCCTTCAGGCAAGGGTTACTCCCAAAATCCAGCCTATACAAAGAATTGACAAGGTACCCATGCAATACCTTCGAGGATGTACAAGTAAGGGCAATGGCAACAATTAGATTGGAGGAGGACACATGTCCATAAGCATATGTGGTACACCTGAGGTAGGTTGTAACTTATTAAATTCATTACCTTCTTTATAGTTTTTAATAGCTACTGACTTGATCGTCGGAGGGCCGTTGGCTAAACCAACGGCCAACCGTAGCAACAATATTCCTGCAGGACGGTCAGGAGTTCCCCTACTAGCACGAGGTGCCACTTAGGCTGCAGAATCTGCTACTCTGTCAGCAGATTAAGTCGTTGTTCCTGCAGCATGTTGAACAGGTCACGCTGCCTGCAGATCCAACATGGTGTTGATGTATAACCTGGGGGCAACTCCCACAAATGTACTGCCAGTGTTCAGGTAGGTCCTAAGAAGTGTATATCCTCCAGCAAGGAGACAGAAGGAACGCCTGAAAGTTAACCAACATACAGTAGCTGCAGGAACAGTTCCTCCTCAGCAGGGGGAACGACGAACAGGAGTCCCAGTCTATTTTGCTTGCCCTCCACAGTGGGCCTATGAAAGTCATGCATGGGGAAAGACCCTCTCCAACAATTCGCTAGCAGGCATTACAGTACTCAATTTATCAGTTATATGGTCATACATGACCTACCAATTACATTATTTGGTACAGGTAGCTAACTCAAATTTTCTACCTTAATTTGAAATTTGAATTCTTCCTCCAAAAGGAAGCCAAAACAATACAAGAGTACAATCTCCCCGAGGGAACTACATCGTGCGCGTGGTCGAACAGGAACCCCTGAGTTCCGCCAAGACAGACAGACTCCAGCACCACCAAAGTCACCACTACATAGCGTGGCGTACTGTACGCCGCGTACAATCGGGCAACTAAATCATAGAGCCACCATCTAAAGTCCTGCCGGCCTACATCCGCAGTGCATTCCCCACAATGTACTCCCAACAAACAGTGCATGCACGACATAATATCTACAAATGCGCGCTACAAACGATATACACATACTAAGTATTCCAGAAACGCAAACAAGTAGAACTGAACAGTTCTAACATAGAGTACGTCTGCACCCCCGTAGGTGCAGACCACAACAAAGCCATGTGCTCCACCACTAACATTTTTCAGGTCGGCGTAATTACTACATGAGCAAGCTCGCTCGAGGTTCTCATCACCGGGATTACCCTTGGCGATCACAGCGGCAAAGTCAGTAGGAGGCTACCTCCTGAAGCATCCACCATAAAGAACCCAGCTTCCACCAGCAGGAACACAACTTCCGTCAGCAGGATTCCACCTGATACGTACGTGGTCATGCTTCCATACCAGCAGGAACAGGGAGACGGAAATCAGCTAGAACAACAGGGTATTGTCCAGCAAGAACGAGAATATCAGAATACCAGAATTCAAGGGGTACATGACAGGGGTTCAAAATATTGTCTAAGGCGCACAACAGGCACATACTCGTTCCACCAGAATAACGCCAGCAGAGCAGGAACAACGTGTTCCAGCAGAACCTGGAGACTAATTTTCCTCCTCAACGAAGTCGAGAAGCAAAATTGGGGCAATTGTTATAGCCAAAATTTACAATTTTCCTACTTGAATATATGGCATCTTAAGAGTGGTCCATCATGGAGGGAGTGGACTAATGACATGGAAAGAAAAGGTCAACAAACTAAATTCCCCAAAAAGAGGAGTAGTTGAGAAAAAACAGGAGGGCATCCAGGGAGAACGCTGAGGAGGAACGGGTCAAAGGAAGGGACTATAACAGCAGCTGGAACAAGTCAACAACATCTTCCTAAAATTTAGGAGCAATTGAGGAAGAATAGGAGACTTAACAGACGGAACAGAGTGACGCAAATCCAGCCTCCTGCCAGAAGGAACGCCAGGAGGAACATGAACCAGTCAATAACTGATCCCTTGAAAGCAGGGAGGTTGACTTTGACTTGGCAGGCAGAACGAAGTAGCACGAACTCAGCCTCCTGTCAGGATCCTGTCAACCTCCTATCAGGATCCTGTCAGGAGGAACAAGAATCAGTCAGATAACGAAATCCTTGAAAGTAGGGGAGTTGAGGATTTTCAGGAGGATAACGGCAGAAATAAATTAGGGTTTTGAAGGCATTAGGGTTTTGAAGGCTTATAAATACAAGAGATCCAAGGCAGAAGAGGGGCAACCTATTGAACACCATATCTAATCCAATTGCTACATCATCCCCACGCAATACAAGCCCATTGTTATTAAAAAACTCCACTGCCAATTGTATTTATTTTTCTTGTTCTAGCTCACATCTCCATTAACGAAACTTAGTGCAATATTTGGCGGGATTCCGACTCCCCCCGCGGTTTTTCCCGATTTGGGTTTCCGCGTCACCATTTTTGTGTGTCCTTTTTCCATTACTCTACATTTATTGTTATTTTCGCCATTACTTTTGCTTATTTTCCATCCGTATTCCGTCACAAATCACATATAAATTAACCCCCTTTCCAAGGCTAAAAATGTTGGAGTAGGTGTCCTCCACAATAGTGCGCCACATATTGAATCTTATTAAGGAATATAATTGGGATATTTATTGACTATATATATGATTAGTCAGTTGATTAACGTAAATCAATAACGGTTGGCTGACTAGAGTTTGACGTTATTGTCGTTTGACGGCGGTGATCAACTGATCCATTTCGGTCACACCTAAAGGATGAAATCCAAATAGTAACTAATTATTTGTATACGATACAGTTAATTAGTACATTACATATATTCGATATGTACGAGAGTTAATTGTTAGAAATTGAGTTAAGAACTCAAATTCGATTAAGCTTATTTTTCAATTATGCGATAATTGACTAATAAATTTATATCTTATTTTAATACGATTAAATAAGATTTAACTTAGTAATTAATCGTTAAATTACTAAATTAGTTGAGGTTTTGAGATAGAGGTAATTAGTTAATTATATTTACAAGGAGTTGTAAAATAAATTAACTAAGCATTGTGGGACCCATTATATATTGATATAATGGTAAAATATTACTTAAAATGTTAAGTACATATTATTTATTTAATTGAGTCATATAATTGTTATATGATCAAATTAACACTTAATTATACAAGATAATTAACCATATGATCAATAAGTATTTGTGAGACAAATATCAAAAATCAAAATGGATCCAACTAGGCCAACATGGCCGGTTATGATGTAGTTACATGGTGATGATTTTTCTCTTGTTTACACTCTTTAGTTACTAATTGAAAGTGACATAACAAGTAGAATATAATCATCACTTGTTCTACAACACTCCACTCTAATGCATGTGATCAAATTAAACAAAATAATAGTCCATTTGTGGACAAAGTGGTCCGGCCTCATGGCCTATAAAATGAGCAATTGTGTTCATTTTTCCTACTACTTCATTTTGTGCTTGTTTTCTTACTTCTCTCAAAAACATCATCTTCTCACTAAAACTCTCAAATACTAATATTTACTAAGTATTACTAGTGTATTAATATAGTCATAATATTAGTAGAATAATATCTATCTTATTATCTAGTTAATAATAAGGGTAGATTATTTGGGTTAATCTTGGTGCAACTTAGAGGAGATCTTCTACTTTGGAGATTATTTGTGTTCATCCCTATTATTAGCTCAAGAACAACAAGAAGGAGTTCTTGTTGTGCCCTTATATTTTCCATATCAATGTGAGGAAATTTCTTCTCTTATATAAATGTCTTTATATTTGCATGCATGTTACATAGATCATTAAATACTAAATTAACAAGTAATTTATCAACTAATTAGAAGAGTCTAATTAAGGTCTATGGACTTTCATGTGGTATCAGAGCTAGCTTGTAGCATGCATGATCATTTTGGACATTTTTATTAAAGTTATAAGATAACTAATAAATCAAAGATTTTGAGTTAAAATACGATTCTGACAAAATGTTTTGGTGCATGTATACCTACTGATCTCAAAATGTTTGTGGTCAAATTTCGTGATTTTAGGGATTAATTTGCTATTTATATTGATTTTTGGCGTTTAAACCGAGTTAACATGCATTTTATGAGTTAAAAGTTAACTAAAAATAGTTGCATGTTGATTCTGGCCATGAAATTTTAATATGATCTCACATGAATTTCTTACATATTGTATGTAAAATTTCGTGACTTTTACTTATGTATTTCATGTTCATTGATTTTTATACGATAAAAGTCGATAATATGAGATTATAATGTTCATAAAATTGAAACGTCCATTTCTGGTCTTGAAAATTTTTTGTACATTTTAAATTCTGATTTTGATACTCTTGGTTAAATTTCATAATTTGTTTCACTGTTTTACTATATCTAATGTTTTTATTTGATAAAACCATTAAATACAAAGCTATTTGTTCATAAAATTAATTTAAATTTTTTGAGCAAATGGTTTTTTATTTTTATAGTTCCTGGAATTTTTCCAGAATGTACAAAATTTTTGTTTTCAAATTTTATGATGTTTATATTTTATTTTGGTTTTATTTCATAATTGTTATGATTAAACCGTAATATTTAGCAAATGAAATCAAATCGATCTAATTAATGACCAACAAAATTAGTAGTGACTAATTTTGAGTTCTAAATCAGTTTAATTAATTAGTTTGAATTTAAATGAGATTTAAAAGTTGATAGTGATTTTTAATGGTTAAAAATCAATAAATCCCGAAAAAATCGAGCTACAATGAGCATGAATGAAGGATCTTACAAAAAAGAGTAGATCATTTTGACCTGTCAACGAACGAATTAATAGGTTTGGGTAATTTTTTACCAAAACACCCGCCATGCCCGTTCCGTTAAGAATTGTAGCCAAAAGAATCGGTAAGGCCCAATTGAGTTCATATGCTAGGGCAATGAAATCGGCTAAAGGTAAGTGGGACGCCAGTCAAGTTAATGAAAGTTGTTCGCTGTTCCGGTGTCTCGAACTTAATTTGCGGGAAAAGTTCATACCTTGGTACCGGGGGTGTTGTCGGGACATGCGGTCCCGATGACATTCAACCCTGTCCGCGACCTTGACCCGAAGATTCACCTTCGCCGGGTCCTTGACCCCGAGTAACATGTTCTCTGCTCCTATTTCGTTTCCCCTTTCCTTCCATGTGATTTTTCGAAGTTGGGGTTTAAGTGATGGATTAACACCTTAGCTCAGTTTTCGTCAACTTATTTGTTTCTTGTCGCATTGAGTCGCTATTCTATACTCATCGTCACATTCTTGTGTTCATTTTAAGCAAATAAGCTCTTAAGTTTCTCTAATTCCCTGCACCAACTAGGAAAGTATTAGTCCTTCATTCTCACTCACATATGAATGTAAAACACATGTAAAAGCTAAACAAAAAAATAAAATAAAATGTTTAAATTACAATGTCGCTACAAATCGGGTTGCCTCCCGATAAAGCGCTGGTTTTTAAGGTCTTGCACGATCTATGTTACCTTAGTTAACCAGTATGGGAAACGAATTCTAAGTTTAGAACCGCAACAACTCAAACCTGATCGGCTGAACCGTAATAATGCTTCACCTGGTAACCACTAGCTTTGAATTTTTCACCCGCAGTATTCTCCAGTTCCATCGAGCCAAACTTGTACACATCAATGAAAGGGCCCGACCACCTAGATTTTTTCTTACCGTGAAAGAGACGAATAAGTTAATTACATAGTAGCACCTTCTCAACAACTTTAAATTCACGTGAAATGATTCGATTATCGTGCCACCACTTTTACTTTTCCTCGTACACACGTAAGCTTCATAGGTATTGAGCCTAATTCCTCTAACTCATCAAGCTGTAACAACCTCTTCTCCCCACTCAGTTTAGGATCGAAATTGAGCTCCTCTATATCTCACCAAGCTTTGTGTTCCAATTCGACAAGTAAATGACATGACTTGTCGTAGACCAAACGATAAGGTGATGTAACGATGGGCGTCTTAAGGGCAGTCCTGTAAGCCCAAAGTGTCTCATCTAGTTTTATACTCCAATCTTTTTTTGATACCCCAAACCTCGCAGAGGACCCCTGATACAAAAATCGAACGAAAAGAAACTTGGCCATGCAGTTTCATTTAGATAATTCACTAGAAGTTGTATACACTGGACCGCAAACGGCAAAATATTAGTTCAAAGGTGAGACACACCATGGAGACACTTTGCTAGAAGTGTCGAAAGTTGGGTTTCCTTCAAATTCATACCTCGATCACTATTAACAACCCGAGGAACACAAAATCGTGGGATTATGATTTTCTTGAACAAGGAGACAACGGTCTTAGCATCACAAGAAACTTAAGCAACGACCTCTACCTACTTGGAAACATAATCCACAACAACAAGGATATATCTGTTTCCTCTAGAAGATGAGAAAGGACCTTGGTAATCAATTCCCCATACATCGAAAACCTCTACCTCGAGTATACCAACCTGCGGCATCTCATGCCTCCTAGAAATATTCCCGATGCGTTAGCAAGCATCGCAAGACGTGACAAATGTGTTCACATCATAGAACATGGTAGGCCAATAAAAACCGAACTAGAGGACTTTAGCTTCTGTCCGAGACGGACCATGATGATCACCATAGGATGAGGAGTGACAAGCTTCAAGAATTGGTAGGTTTCCCACTGAGAGATACATCTTCTATAGAGACCGTCAGCCCATTTCTTAAATAAATAATGATCAGCCGAGAAATAATGCCGAACTTTTCTTAGAAACTCCTTCCTTTATTGATAAGAAAGATCAGGTGGCACTTCTTGACCCACTATATAATTTGGGTAATCCGCGAACCAAAGGGTGACAATATTATCTGAAGAGTGGATTTCCATAAGATGCTCGTCATGAAAAGAATCATTGATCGGTAGACTATCTGTACTATCATCATAATGAAGTCTAGATAAGTGATCAACTACCACATTCTCAGCTCCCTTCTTATCCCGGATCTTTAGATCAAATTCTTGGAGTAGAAGTATCCACCGAATTAGTCGCGGCTTGGCTTCCTTTTTGGCTAACAAATATTTCAAGGCAGCGTGGTCGGTGTATATAATAATTTTCGAACCTAGTAAATAAGTTCGAAACTTCTCAAGAGCGTATAACACCACCAACATTTCCTTTTCAGTCGTCGCATACTTGACCTGAGCATCCTCAAGTGTTCTACTAGCATAGTAGATAGCTGAAGGGCTTTGTTCTTTCTTTGACCCAAAACGGCATCAATCGCATAGTCGATGACGTCACACATTATCTTCAATGACAACTCCCAATCTAGTGATTGCATGATTAGTGCGGTAATCAGAGCTTGCTTTAACCTGTTAAAAGCATCAAGGCATTCGTTAGTGAATACAAATGGGGCACCTTTAAGTAAACGTTTTGTAAGTGGTTTAGCAATTTTAGAAAAATCCTTGATAATCTGGCAGTAAAAGCCGGCATGTCAAAAGAAGCTCCTAACCCCCTTAACATTAACAGGAGGTGGTAATTGCTCCACCACTTGCACCTTAGCACGGTGAAATTGGATGCCCTTATTAGAAACCAAATGATCAAGGAAAACTCCCTCAGTAACCATAAAGTGACATTTCTACCAGTTCAACACCAGATTAACCTGTATACATTTTTGCATAACTTTGTCGAGGTTAGTAAGACAAGAATAAAAACAAGACCCATAAACACTGAAAATATCCATGAAAACTTCCATGATAGACTCAATGTACTCAGAAAATATCCCCATCACACAACTTTGGAAGGTGGCTGGGGCATTACACAAGACAAATGGCATCCTGTGATATGTATAAACATCGTACGAACAAGTGAAGGTGGTCTTTTACTGATAATCAGGATGAATAGGGATCTGGAAGAACCCTGAATATCTGTCTAAATAGCAAAACAATTTATGCGATGCTAATCTTTCTAACGTCTGGTCAGTGAAAAGGAGAGGGAAATGGTCTTTCTTTGTAGCTGCATTAAGGTTTCCATAGTCTATGCAAATCCGCCAACGAGTTACTATCCTAGTGGGTATAAGTTCATTTTTCTCATTTTTCACCACAGTGGTCCCCCCCTTTCTTAGGAACTACCTGAACTGGACTCACCCACCGTGAATCAACAATGGAGTAAATAATGCCAGCATGAAGAAGTTGCATCACCTATTTTCTCATCATATCTTGCATATCTTGATTCAACGTACGTTGATTGTGGACACTAGGTTAATGGCCTTCCTCAAGGTTGACCCGGGGCATACAGAAATCCGGACTAATACCTTTTAGATCATCCAAACTGTAGCTAAGGCCTGTTTATTTCTTTTTAAAACTACCAACAAGGTATCAAGTTGGTCATTGCCTAAACTTGAACTGACAATAACTAGATGGAATTCAATCTCATTTAAGAAACATACCTTAGATCAGATGGGAGAGGCTTAAGTTCTGGCGTGGTTACCTCAACAACACAAGAAACATCAACTAGAATAAGTACCGTAGCACTCTCTTCACTGTGAAGCTCTGACAGATTTAAAGGAATGTCAAAAACATTTGTATCTGTATCATAGAAATATATCTCATCTGCACGTGAAGTTAAAAACATCAAAGCCTCAAACAGGTTCTGTAGTAAGGGACCCGACCAAATATCATCAACAATGTCATCAATAATGTCAATAGCATAGGAAGAGGCCTCTATCATAGGCTTGGTCATAGCATTATAATGATTCAAAGTCATTTTATCCCCATACCTATAAAGTCAGTTTACCGTTCTTGACATCTTTTACTGCGCCAGTAGTCTGTAAAAATGATCTTCCTAATATAATTGGGATCCGTGTATCCTCATCCATATCAAGTACGATAAAATCAACAGGTATAAAGAATTCACCTATTCTAACTGGGACATCCTCTAAAACACTTAAAGGACGCTTAACAGACTGGTCTGCCATTTGGAGGATTAAACTGGTGACTTTAAGAGTCCCCATATTCAAATTTTCACGGACATAGTAAGGCATGACGCTAACGCTAGATCCTAAGTCACACAAAGCCTTATCAATGACATATGTACCTATCGTGCATGGTATGGAGAAAGTACATGGGTCTTTCAATTTCGGTAGGGATTTGCATTGTAGGAGTGAACTACACTCCTTGATAAATGCAATGGTCTCTAATTCATTAAAATACCGCTTACGAGTTAAAACATCTTTCATAAACTTAGCGTACGAAGGTACTCGAGTAATAAGTTCAGTGAAGGGTACAGTTACCTGCAGATTCTTGACGACCTCCAAAAATTTACCAAACTAATTTTGTACCTTGTTGTGGCGTAAACGGTTAGGAAACGGGAGTTTAATAAAAATAGGAGGATCGACTTGCTTCGCCGTATCTTTAATGGAGGAATTCGGCTGAATAACAGATTTGGTCGTTGGACTGATTGACGAGGTCGGTCGTTCAGGCTCATTGGTGGGGCCGAACGACCTTGTGACGATACGGAGTTTTTAGGCGATGAGGTCGGTCAACCTGGCTCTTGGGTCGGTCGACCTGAGAGCGAATCAACACTGACTTCCTTTTTCTCCGCATTTATACCCTCCTTAGCCTTATCTTGTTAGGTATTTTATTTATCCTTTTTACCTAGAACATGATTTTCTTCGTCCATTCCATCATCGAAAGGCATTTCCGGGCCAACTTAAGATAAACCGCTCCTGAGTTTTATGGCATTAGCGGTATCGTGTGGTTGGTTCGGCTGAGATGGCAACAACCAGGTTGCCTAGTAGCGTGCTTAGTCGCGAATTGAGCCATTTGGGTTTCGAGCATCCTTATAGATGCATCCTTTGCCTGCTAGTTCTGGTTGTATTGTACCATGAAAAATAAGAACATGGACTTAAGCTCAGTCGTCTCATATTTTTAGGCATTTTCTTTATCCTTTTCACCCATAACATGATTTCCTCGTCCATCCCATCATAGACCAATGGAATTTTCGGGCCATCGTAAGATAAACCGCTCCTGAGGTTTATAGAATTTGCGGTATCGTGTGGTTGGTTGGGCTGAGATGGCAACGAACCTGGTTGCCTAGTAGCTTGGTTTGTGGCCAATTGAGCCATTTGGATTTCGAGCATATTTATATATGCATCCTTGGTCTGCTCATTCTTGTTGTATTCTACCATGAAATATTGGAACATGAATTTTAGCTCAGCCGTCTCGCTTGGAGAGGTGGAAGTTTGTTGTGGAGGAGGGAAGGATGGTACCTTTTCCTGGAAACCTTGTTGTTGACTGCGATGTGGTGGAGTATATACTTGTTGCTGCTGTTTTTGAGTTGGAGGGGTGGGGTTCAAATCATTCTGACTCTTTCAGGAGAAACTAGGGTGTTCCCTAATCCTTTCATTGTAAAAGGTAGAATGTAATTGAAGCCATTTTTTCGGGTTTCCATTGTTAATTTTTTTCTCTTGATATGTGACACTGCAAATTTTTTTGCAAACTCATTATTTAAAACTTATATTCGTAGATGATAAATCATACATACTGTCTTTGTTTTGCAGCTAGTTCTCAGCCTCAATAGCGAACGTAATGTCTGAAAGGTGAAGTTGTTAATGCAGGAACTAGTCTCACTTGACTCACGGGTCCGTCATAGGAGACTAAGCATATCAATAACCACTTGATTCACGGGTCCGTTCAGGAACTAATATTTTTGAAATGTTTGTTACACACTTTTAGGCATCTTAGCCGACTAAAGAAAGCTAGGCTCTTTATCAGGTAATCGTGTTTGGTTGGTAGCTTGTTAGTAGTGGCATCAAAATTGATATTTTTGGTGAAATAAAGGGTGAGCCTCGATAAAGAAAAATAAAAAGGCTATAATACGTGGGGTAGCACCCCGAGGATGTCTTTCTTAAGAATACTGTGGACTTCTGAAGTCGGAGAATCAAGAATAGATTATCTATAAGCGATTGTACGCCACGATTTGGAAGCCAGTTATTGGCTTGGTTAGCTTTTCTAAATGCATGTTCGATCTTAACCATTCAACACTCTTTCTGTATGAGATCCATTAGTGTCAAGATAGTCTTCTTGCATCAAATTAACGCAAAAGATATTATCCCTGTGAACTAGGAGCTTATCAATATGAACGGTGAAGAGTCGAGGGGGAGAGCACTTAAGAGGGGTGGAGGTTAATTAGGTGTCTATTTAACATTTTAAGCTTAATAACAACTTCTTTTAAACTTCTTGCTCACTTAGACAAACTTAGATGAAAGGAGAAGTTGATACTTATAACTAGAGAGATAGTAGTATACAACTACGATTCAGCAAGTAGAAGTCACAGTGGAATCAAAAGTGTATTTAGAGTCTAGCAAAAATAAAAACGTAAATAGACAACACAACGATGTTTTTAAAACTGGTTCGGTCACCACTCCGCGACCTCTTCCAACGTTATTTTATTGACCGTCTTGGAAGTAAACTCATAAAAACTAAGACCCCGAACAAAAAAATAACTCCTCAACCTGCTCCGATTGCTATTTGTTTAAAGCTACTGCGCAATAAGACATGTGCTCAAAATTACTCTGCTAAGAGACTTACCCAACCTTCCGTGGTTGCTAGTTGCTTAAGATAAATCTATCTCAAGACATGGTTTGGTTCTATCTCGGTTTTGTTATAAGACTCATGAATCTCAATGTGTTCAAACAATTGAACACCATACATAGTTTGTGTAATACCTAAGGTATTACTAGGTCGAGTTAATGATGAACTCGGCTGGATATTGGTTTTTCTTGGTCGAGTAGTGTGACTACTCGGTCGAGTGAGTGTTACTCGACCGAGTAAGGTGACACTCAACCGAGTAAGCACGTAACCGTTGGTTTTTTGTTTCATATTCTCCGCGTAGGTTATATCCAATATAAAACGAGTTTCTCTCACTTGTTTTCACATAATTCTTCATAAGTAACATAGAGCCTCATGAAATCTCTAATATCTCTCTAATTAATCATTCATTAGTCTCTAATTACTCCCTAATATTCTCTTGGATTTAGTATGTAATTAGTGATTAGATTGATAATTAAGATAAGATTAATGTTATTAAATCATTATATGTTTTTGTGATTAAATTATTATGATTATCATGAGATTAGGTTAAGGTTGATAGAGTAGAATTAAGGGAAAATGAGATTGGATGATGGAATTGTTATTGTTTGACCTGGAAATTGGGGAAAAATTGTTGTAGATTATAGTTTATTTATTCTTAGCATGAGATTTTAGATATTAATACCTAGATTGTGATTCTTGACCTTATAGATTTTATAATTGGGGGAAATAGTCTAAGATTGTGAATACTGGTCTTACACCATAATACTTGGTAGGGATATTAATAGTAACTAGTTTTGGTACCCGTGAAATTCACGGGATTCTAAAATTTGGTGCCTTAATCAACTTAGTTTGTATTTTGTTGCCAGCTATATTGAGAAATAACTAATATGTCTTGAACTTAAAATGAATCTCTTAACGGGAAAGAATTTGCCTGAAAAATAAGGTCCTTGTAATGGTAATGATTGTGTGCTTGCATTGTGCATTTGAGATTTATATAATTCCAGAAGCTTCTCAAACTCAAAAATAAAGACCATTGTCATTTTAACAAAACAACATTCTTTTTAGTAAAACTGTATAAGTGAACTTAATTATTTCCGGTCATTTGTTTATTATTTCTATTTTAGAGTGTCTTATTCATTTATTTAACATTATATATTAAAGATGTATTTTATGGGTATTTTGATATCCCAATAGAGCTATTATTCACTTATCATCCAATGTTCCTACTTACAAATGATCCCCTCCCCAAAAATAAAGGTAAACAAATGACCGGGACGAAGGGAGTAAAACACAAAATAGGGTACTCCATCTTGACGTAAAAATGTATGTACTCCATCTCCATTCTCAGTCCAAACTTATCATAACGTACTATTTATGTCCCAACACCTCTGCATTATGGATCCAAACAAATCAAATATATGACCAAATAAACTCCTAGCCCTTAGATTGTAGTTATGTACTACCCTAATCCCATTTTAAGTCTTACTTGTATTTTGGAATGATTTAGAAGCCTTGATTGAAAAGGGAGAATATCAAAAATCCACTTTTCCTTGTTCAAAATAGAAATAATTAAACTTAAAAAATATGATAAAATTTCCTAAAATAATAAGAGAAAATTGCAATCAAATTGAAATGGAGTGAATACAGGTTGATCAAATGAAGAGAATCAATCATACCCCCTCCTATACAATCTAAAATACCAATTTACTTTTTAGAGTTCAAAATTTCAAAACTTTGACCGTTTATAAATCAGAATATATAGAACTTTGAAAGACGAAATCAATATATTTGGTTTTGTCTTGGAAATATCTTTCCTAAAATTATATTTTTAGTAAAATAATTTTATATATAAAGGAATAAAAACGCATTCAAAGCAAATGGGTACATTCGATTGGATATGAGGGAGTATTTCCTAACTGCTACAGTGCTACATAATAAGCTTATACAAAACCCAAAGACCAAGTTAGATACAACTCTATATTCCGTAATTATACGTTGAACATCAATGAAATATTGTTGTAAAAAGAGTTTTACCCGAAGAGGGTTTGTTTGAGAAACTAAATGAACATCGAACAAATGAAAAAGAGTCAAGGTATGAGAAAACAAACAGTGGTCACTCATATGCATAAATACTCTCTTATTTTAGGTCATTGATTATATTAATCGAGTATCTAATGTGAAGGTTATTGATTATGGCGAAAACATCAATAGGGAGACGTTGAGAGCGGATTCTTGAGTTTCCAGTGTCGTTCAACTGTATTTGACCATAGTAAATATGAACCGATAGTAACTGCAATACATATTTTTTTTTTCCTTTTTTCCACGTGGCATCGTGTTAGAGTCCATATCTATAACATAGAAACACCCATCAAGAAACACTCAATTTACCCTTTTTATATTATTACTAGTTTAATTTCCCGTGAAAATCACGGGATATTTTAATTTTTGATTAATAATTGTTTGCTCACGTAAATTTTATTTACTGTTTGAATAGTGGGTTGATATTCACTTTTTTCTTTAATATATTTTTTTTTGTTATTGTAGTAACCTATTCTCACTTTACATTTGTAATCGAATGATATCATTTTTTGCTCGAAGTCAAAATGATATTTTTCTTTGTCCAACTTTATTAAAATAATAATATTATAAAAATAATAAGTAATGCTAGCCATATTTAAATACTTATATTTTTAAGTATGAAAATAATAATAATGATAATATTTAAGAATTAAAATATTGTTCACTCATTTTTCTTAACAGTTGTAATGTTTAATCAAATAAATAACAATTGGAATACGATAAGTATAATAGATAAAACAACATTCATTCTCACATTAAAAATTCAAAATTATAAGATATTTTACTTTAAGTACAATGGAAGTATAGATTTACCCTTTAAAACAAATTCATACAAAAATAGAGAATATACAATATTTGTGTTAAAACTTACCTTAGTCAATATTTGTAATGGGTTGCTAATATCAATTCCAACAAATTCACTACACAAAATATAGAGAATATACAAAACATTCTAAAATATTATATCATATACTATTATAAATATGAGACTAAACACTAAGGTTCTAATTTGGTCAAGCTAGGATTTCATTCACCAAAGTTTGACCTCCCCTTCATAGATAATTATATTCAATCATCGACGATCTCAAGTGTCTTCATTAAAATTCGACAATAGCTCTACTTCTCTCTTATCTCTTCATTTCTTGCCTATTTGATCTCAACTCACGACAAAGCAAAGATATGAAACTTTTAATTTTGAAAAATCAAATGAAATAAATAGGTTTACTCTCTATAGTTTTATTTCCTAGGAATGTGCTAGACTTCTTATCAAGTGATTTTGTTTTATACTTGAAACTTATTAAATTGATTTCATAACCGTAGAATATGAAAAGTTTTTCATTGAAGTATGTTTATGAAAGGAGCTAATGCTTGAGAAATGAAAATTTACATAATATGAGTAATTAGTATATTGATTACTACTTTGCCTTTTCATCTTTTTTTTTTATCTTTTTTTTTTAAAAAAAAAGAAGAAGATTGATCTATCATGTAATTGTAGCACGCCATGTGTCATTCCATTAACTACTCAATCTAGCCTTTTTATATTATTGTATAGATTGCTATTATTATCATATTGTAGGTGGCGGCTTTGTGAATGAGGAATTCTAGCATACTTCTTGTGCTTTGCTTGTGAGGTTGATTGTTTCAAGGTAGGTTAATCATACACGGTTTTATGTGTATGTGAGTGATTGATTTAGATTATGATATGATTGTGACATCTTGATTGGAGTTTGCATGGCTGATTGTCATAGTGATATATTGGTGCTTGGAGTGGTTCTTTATATGAGAGATTGTGGGAAGCGGCTTCATAGACACTTTGAGTCGCTCTTCATGGTCTCACCATGCAAGAGACAGTGGACGTGGTTATGACCAGAGGCGAACCCAGGATTTATAATTTGGAGTAGCAAATATAAAAAGCGTAAAAGTATGCAAAAAATACATGGATATTGCAAAAATGTCAGCATTACATATAGTAATCAAATACAAAATCAAATCAACAATAAAGTAGCCATATATAATAGTTTTAAATTTTTTCTAATTCAACAACTTATCTTTATCATATTTTTTCGACGTTAATTTTAATTGTACTTTCGGTAATACCAAAAGTAGTGTAACCATTACTATGTATTACAGAGTGATTTAACTTCCATATTATAATTCAACAATTTATCTTCACTTTAATATTTTTATGGGAATTTTGATATTTATAATTTACAAAAGAAATTAAGCCATTTAACAAATCAAAAATAACAAATTGATCAAAGGGAGAAAATTTATATTCAAGGGATCGCTTTGAGATTCCTCGCTCATTTAAGGAATCATTTAAAGAGGAAATTAGAATAAGGCAACACATGAAAAAACATTAACAACAAACTGCCAGTTAGAAGGATCGAACTCGGGCAACACCACATAGGATACCTTATCCCGCTCACTTCACCACATGTGCACTAAAGTTTAATAATTAAGTAAGCGTTGTGTACTAATTATTCTTCACTTAATCTCATATACGGGGTTGCAAACTTTCATCTTCTTAATTGATTTATGTTCCTTGGGGTAGCAGCGGTTATCCCGTGCTACCTTATGGGTTTGCCCCTGGTTATGACATGGGTATAGGGTTGACCTTCTGCAGTAGGCATATCGTGCCTGTAGCGTGCACTGAAGTCGGCGATGTGATATTTGATGACACCGCTATTGGTGGACAATGTGCTTCTCGATGGCACTGTGCTGCGCTACTCGATAGCACCGGATATGTGTGATTATGATATTATGATTCCTTTGATGTTGCCTATGTACATGTAAACTGACCATTGTGGTTGTTTTAATGGCCATGACGCATACAACATTTCCGGAGTATGGCGAGTAGCTGTTGAGCAGGCATTAGAATGATGATATGTGACAATGAGGTGCATGCCCACGCTTGGGAGCGATGATTGAGTTGTAATTTTGTCGTTTTGACTATTAGTATTTATCACTAGCAGATTTGAGTTGAGTTTTGGAACTTTGAAATGAGTTATCTTTGAGCCTTATATATTTGAGATTTTTAACCTTGTTGACTTCCGCTTTAATTTATATCATTTTAACTTGTTGAGACTCAATTTGGTACATCCTACCCTCGGGAAACCAGGGCATAGCACCTCACCATGCTCGGAAGGTCTTGCGTAAAGACTCCGGGTTTGGCGGGGTGTTACAAAGTTGTATCAGAGCGACGATCTTGAACCTAAAAACAATGATCTAATGAACTTAGGGTGCCTAATTAAAATAAACCCGAAGTGAGTTGATTGAATCCAATTTGCTAAAATTGGGAAGATGTCCCTAATGGCACTACGACCTTCTCATTCTCTCACCGGTCACTTAACGTGGGTTGATCTAGGATGGAAAACGATGTGATGTATTGTTGTGTGAAATGTGATGATTATGTTGTTTGAAATGTGTTGGTACTTGTTGTTGTTGATGATGGAAATTGAGATGATGAGGAAATGTGATATGTCGAGAATAGTGATAATACGAGGCATGTTGATATGCTTGGGAGTATGATATATGTTGGATTTGGAGTGAAAATTTGATTTGAATGATATTTGATTTGCTTTTGTATTATTTTATTTCTATTTAAAGACTGCATGTGGTCACTCGATCGAGTGTATCGCCCACTCGGCCGAGTGAAGATTTTGAAAGTAACATGTTTGTTCTCATTCGATCGAATAGTAGAGGACTCGGCCGAGTTAGGGTACTCGGCCGAATGAGTTTTGTGACTCCGCGGTATATGAGCATCTACGCGATCGAGTATGGTCGTTATTCGACCGAGTTGGCTTGAAACGCGAACGATCGAAGTCCCTACTCGACCGAGTATGATATGTTTTCTGTGTATGTGTTGATTTTTCTAAGGAAAGTTAATGGAATGTTAGGATTTGTTTTGTATCTCTTGTTTATATAAAAAATGGTGAAGAAAGCTAATGTGAATCCTTATGAGGCGATGAGCACAGAACATATAGGTTTTCTAATAGAGCAAAATGCCGCTTTGTCTGAGGCTCTTAGTGGTATTTATCGGGCGAACATTAGGACCCTTGACGCAACGTAGATGAGCTCTATTATATGTCATCACCGTGCAGTGTTGTATGAAGGTAGTGGAGCGCCAAAGCCTCTCGACGAGTGCACTCGGCAAATGGACAATATGTTCGACGTCATAAATTGTCCCGCTTCAATAAAGGTTAAACAAGCCGATTTCTACCTAGGAGGCAGAGCCGGAATTTGGTAGCACTCCACCCGTGATAATATGAGAGAGTGCTATAGTGAAGCGACGAAGGAAGGCTATATTCCGTGGTCAAGCTTTAAGGGGGAGCTCAAGGATGAATTCATACCAGAGCATATTAGGAGTCGCTTCAGGGCGGAATTTGACTTCTTCCGGATTTCGAATGATATGACGGTGGATGAATCTTACACAAAATTCATTGAGCTTGAAAACCATGTCGATGATATGCATATAAGCAATTCAGTGATGGCGAAGAGGTTCGAGAAAGGGCTAAGAATTGATATAATGAAGAGGATGACTTCTGGTACCCTCATTGATGTGAAGGTAGTGTACACTCGTGCGGGGAATGGGGGAAGAATCGTCATTGCCATGACCAAATATCTAGAGGAGACAAGTGGTGAGAAGAGAAAAGCTGAATGAGGAGGATTCTCGCAAGGCCGGACTTTGTCAGGTTATAGATTTGGTGAACGTTCTCACTTAAGTGGAGGAAGTAGTGGATCTTACCGGAGTGAGCCTATCCTGGTAGGAATCCAATCTTATGGATGTGGCGATTTATTCATTAAAAGCATGAATGTACAAGTTATGTTACACCAATGAGATCATCTTCGTTCAATCAAACTAATTCAATCTTACCGTGGAGGAAGCCAAGGAGGAGGAGGAAATTGTCAAGGTGGATCTTGGAACAATCAAGGAAGGCAATTAAATCAAGGGGGTTTTAATCGCTCCAATTCTTTCAACCATCCAATTCAAAGTGGGGCAAGGAGGCCGAAGGCATGTGTTTCCGCTAGCACGGTCCAAGGTGGGCCAAACCAAAGCAAAAACCTCTTTATGATGAACAAGGATGAAGAGGTAGAGGATGCTCAAGTTGTCACGGGTACATTTCTTATTAATGGTCATTCTTCCTTTGCATTATTTGACTCGGGAGCCATACATTCATTTGTGGCCAACGAGCATGTGGAGACTTTAGGATTGGGGGATGGTGAACCCATATGCAAGAAAAAAATTATTTCATTGGGTGAGTCGTTGTCTTGTGGCACATTGTATAGGGATGTGACCTTGATAAATTTTGGAGTCAGTTTTCTTATTAGTTTGTTAGAGTTTCCTTTGAGTTGGTTTGAAACTATAACTTGGATGGATTGGTTAGGTAAATATAAGGCATCATTGGTTGTGATCTTAGGAAAGTGTCTATTAGAGGACCAAAAGGAGTAAGGGTATCTTATAGTGGTGATGTTGTTAGACCAAGGGTTAAGCTCATAACGGCTATGATCCTCAAGAGTCTTTTAAGGAACGGGCATCCTTTGGTGTTCTGTCACATTCCTGACACTATGGTCGAAGAGCTTGCGTTGGGTGATATTCCTATTGTTGAGGAATACGCCGATGTATTTTTGGAGGATATTCCGGGGTTCCCTCTCAAGAAGGATGTCGGCTTCGAGATTGAATTGAAGCCTGGGACGGGGCCTATATCTAAGGCACCGAACCGTATTGGGCCGAAGGAGCTAGAAGGATTGAAGAAGCAGTTAGTTGAGTTGTTGGAGAATGGCTATGTGAAGCTGAGTGCGTCTCCATGGGGAACAGCGATGTTGTTTGTGAAAAACAAAAATGGTAGTATGCGGCCATACATTGATTACCGAGAGATTAATAGGGTGGCGGTCAAGAATCGGTATCCTATACCAAGGATATATGATCTTTTCGACCAATTGAATGGAGCGGGTGTTTTATTAATGATCGACCTTCGATCAGGTTATTACCAGTTAAGAATTTGAGATGATGATATTCCCAAGCTGGTGTTCTAGACCCACTATAGGCATTATGAGTTCATTGTTATTACATTTGGTCTTACCAATGCCCATCTGTTTCCATGGATCTCATGAATCATGTCCTTAGCCCATACCTCGATAAATTTGTGGTAGTATTCATTTATGATATTCTTATTTGTTTGAAGACTCGGGAGGAGAATGCCGAGCATATTCTGATTGTATTGCAGACCTTCAGAGATAACCAACTATATGGTAAACTCTCGAAGTGCAAATTTTGGCTTGAGAAGATTGTTTTTCTTGGTCATGTGGTATCTAAGGAGGGAGTGTCCGTGGATCCTAATATGATAGAAGTCGTTTCTATGTGAGTTTCAGCGTAGAATGTGGCCATGATTAGGAGTTTCCTTTGGCTAGCAGGGTATTACTGAAGATTTGTGAAAGACTTTTCCAAGATTGCAAGACTGATGACTGGGCTTATGAGAAAGAAGAACTGTTTCAAATGGGATGCATGGTGTAAGTCAGCGTTCCTTACTTTCAAGAAGCGGTAGACCACGACCTTGGTGCTTGCTCTACTGGATGGGATTAAAGATTTTAAAGTCTACACCAATGCTTCAGAGCATGGCATTGGATGCTTGCTACAACAAAGGGGGAAAGTGATTGCTTATGCTTCTCGTCAACTCAAGCCTAATGAAGAGAATTATCTAACCCATGATCTAGAGCTTGGAGAGGTGGCGTTTGCATTAAAGATTTGGCGTCATCATTTTTATGGAGCGACCTTAAAGGTATTTTCGGATCATAAGAGTCTTAATATGCGCCAAAGGAGGTGGATTGAGCTTATTGATGATTATGATATGGAGATCGCGTATCATGAAGGAAAGCCGGATGTGGTGGCGGATGCTTTGAGTCCAAAGTTGGTACATTCTCTATGTACAGCTTTGTTCTGGATCAAGTTGAGAGAGGAGGTTAACGAGATGGGTATCTTCATGATTAAGAGGGGAGAGGGAATGAGCGATTTGATGATCGAGCCAGAATTCTTTGAATAAATTCGAAACTAAGCATGTCCTTCACCCGAAAATCAAGGGGTTGAAAGAATATGTAGAGAAAGTTGAAACTTCAAAATTCCAAATTCATGAAGATGGTAGCCTAAGATTCGATGGTAAATGGTGTGTTCCTAATGATATTTAAGTAAAGGACAATATATTTTGAATGAAGACCATTGCTCATCGTATTATATTCACCGGGCGACAAGCTCTACAAGGATTTCAAGAAGACTGTTTGGTGGCCGGCTATGAAGAAGAAGGTGGCGGAACTTGTTGCAAGATAACTCATTTTTCAAAAGGTGAAGATTGAGCATAGAAGACTGCAAGGGAAGGTTTAATCGCTAGATGTGCCGGAATGGAAATGAGAATCGATCTCAATGGATTTTGTTGTTGGTTTGTCGAGGACTTCAAGGGGGAATTATAGGATTTGGGTCATCTTCGATCGATTGACTAAATACGCACACTTTGTTTCGATGAAAGATACGTAGAGTAAAGTGGAGCTAGCGAATGCTTATCGTTGTCATATCCTGAAGCTTCAGGGAGTTTTGAAAGATATCATTTCTGATCGAGATGTAAGGTTTACTTCCATCTTTTCGCAAGAGCTTTAGGATTCTTTAGGTACCAGGTTGATGATGACCACGGCTTTTCATCCGACTACGGATGGGTAGATAGAGCGGACCATTCGGACTCTAAAAGATCTTATTCGCGTGTATGCTTTGGAATTTGGAGGATCATGGGAAGATAGGTTGCATTTGATGGAGTTTTCATACAATAATAGCTTTCATGCTAGTCCTGGTATGTCTCCTTTTGAAGGTTTGTATGGGAGGTAGTGTAAGTGTTCGATATATTGGGATGATATATCCGAAAAGGTTGAGTTGGGACCGAAGATGATAAAGGAGGTGATAGAGCAACTCAAGGTGATTTGTTTGAAGATGAAAGTGTCTCAATACCGGCAAAAGAGCTATGCCAATCTTCAACGCCGGGATATCAAGTTTGAGGTTGCTGATAAAGTTTTGTTGAAGGTATCATTAATGCGTAGGGTAATGCGATTTGGAAAGAAGGGCAAGTTGAGTCCTAAGTTTATTGGATCATTAGAGATTTTGGATCGCGTAGGTGAGGTTTTTTACCGTCTTGATCTCTCTATGGCGCTCGAGAAAGTTCATAATGTGGTTCATGTGTCTCAGTTGCGTGTGCTTGTTCATTACCCGTCTCATGTTCTTGTTGCCGATGCTATTAAGTTGGATGAAGCCTTTACCTATGAGGAGGTGCCTAAGGAGATTCTTTATCGTGACCTTTGAAAGACCCGAAGAGGAGAGACAAAGCTAAAGAAGGTATTAGGGTTCAACCACAATGTTGAAGAAGTGTATTTGGAGACCGAAGATTTGATGAGGTAGCGATATCCTCATCTTTTCGAGGTATGTTTGGTTACGGGGACGAAAACTTTATTTTAAAAGAGAATAAGATAAAGTCGTTTGTTTTGTTTGCTTAAATTTTGTTTTGTTCTTTATGTGGATCCTTTATGGTTAGGTTTGTGTTTTGTTTTGTTGTTCTGTTGCTATATTATGGTTGGTGTGTTGAAGTTGGAGTTAGGGATGTTGTAGTAGTGGTGTAGGTTGTTTCCTTATTATGTGATACCTCAGGTATTACTAGGTCGATTTGATGTTGAACTCGGCCGAATTTTGTTGTCACTCGGTCGAGTTGTGTGACTATTTGGTCGCATGGTTTGTGCTCGGTCAAGTGGGGATCACTCGGCCGGAAGGCTCTATTTGGGGAGACCGTAATTTTCGTCACACGGTCGAGTTTATATGCATTTGGTCGAGTGAGTTTTACTCGACCGAGTGAGGTGCTCGACCGAGTAAGTATCGTAACATCTGGTTTGTTATTTTATTCTCCGCGTGGGTCTCATCGAATATAAAAGAATTTCCTTTCTCTTGTTTCCTCATAATTCTTCATCAGTAACATGAACTCTAATCAAATCTCTAATATCACTCTAATTAATCCCTAATTGCGCTCTAATTACTCCCTAATATTCTCTTAGATTTATTGTGGAATTCATAGTTCTAGATCCTTTTCATATCTTTTCCAAGCTTTGTATGTGATCTTCATCTTGAATCTTGTGATTTCATCTTAATCATCTTTTAAGTATAACTTAGAGTAATTAGTATTTAATTAGTTATTAGATTGATAATTACGATAAAATTAATGTTATTAGATCATTATATGTTCTTGAGAATTGAGATTAGCTTATTATTGTCATCTTGAGATTAGGTTAATGTTGATAGAGTAGAATTTGGGGAAAATGAGATTAGATGATGTAATTGTTGTTGTTTGACCTAGAAATTGGGGAAAGGTGTTGTAGATTGTAGTTTATTGATTATTACCATGACATTTGAGATATTGAGACCTAGATTGTGATTATTGACCTTGCAGATGTTAGAATTGGGGGAAATAGTCTTAGATTGTGATAATTAATCTTATTCCATAAGACTTGATAGTGGTTAGTAGTAATTGTTATTATTATGATCTTGTAGGTGGCGACTTTCGAGAAGAGGACATCTAGCTTACTTCTTATGCTTTGCTTGTGAGGTTGATTGCTTCAAGGTTAATCCTACTCGGTTTATGTGGATTATGATATGATTGTGCCATGTTGATTGGAGGTTGGACCATGTTGATTGTGATTGTGATATATTGGTGTTTGGAGTGGTTGTTCATATGGAGCGGTGGTGAGAACCAGCTCCATAGACTGTGGGTCGCTCTTCTTGGTCCCACCATTGAAGTGACAGTACACATGGTTATGACCTGGGTCTGGGGGTGACGAGCTACGAGAGGACCCATTGTGTCTACGACGTGCTGTAACAACCCGAAAAGTACCCAATTTTTCTAGTAAAAATATTTACTAACACTTTTTAGCAAACTTAAGGTTTTAAAATAGAAATTTTTGTTTCGAGTCGTATTTTGAAATTCCGCGTTCGTATTTGGAATTTCTGAGAGATTTCATGAAAAGACCGTTTTTAGTCATCTTTGACTTTTCTTGACTTTTAAGTCGTCTTTGACTTTTTCTTGACTTTTTAAAGTCGTCAGTGACTTTTCTTGACTTTTAAGTCGTCATAAACTTTTCTTGACTTTTAAGTCATCTTTGACTTTTCTCGACTTTTAAGTCGACTTTGACTTTCGTTGACTTTTCCCGACTCGACTGGTAAGTTTGAAGACCGAAATTTTATTTAAAAAAATAATATTTTTGATTTATTTTTATGTAGATTTATTAAGATTTATCATAATTTAATATAATTATTTTGAATTTATTCGGAATTTAAAGAATAACTTTTACGGTTTTAACCGAACGTCATTTAACTATTCCCGAGTCATCGCAAATCCCGAAACAAAATCGAAACGCGACTTTGGCATGAGTCACACGCCCATGTCATCGTTTTCCACTCACAATTAGATATTCTAATTATTTTGATTAAACTAATCAAAATATCTAGATATTTATTAACTTTATCGATCCGTCAACGAAGATTACGCAAATCGCTCAAAATCAGACCGATTCCTCACCATACCACACGGCTCCTTTGGTCCTCTCTTAGGCCTTTATATTTTCATTACTTTTGATTACAATATCATAATATCTAGATATTTGGTGTAATTAACTTAATCGCTAATTATATTTAATCGATTACCGTAAAATAATTATTAATCGCGAGTCAATTCCGTAACAACAATTTCAAAACCCGACTTCCTAATCCCTCTATATTTACACGGCTCCCTCCACTCCACTACTCACTAACAACTTTTCATTTTACAATAAATCAATTTAAGATCAAAATATCACTTTCTTTAATCGTTCTTGAGCGTTCTTCGTGTTCTTCATCCGGTCTTCGTCGTTCTTGAGCAAAATCCTCATAAAACCTTCATTTCTTATCTAAATCCGTCCTAACTTATATTTCTAGAATCTCCTCTTCGCTCTCCATCTTCTAGTACGGTTTATTTTCAATTCCGTCAAAATCGTTTTCAACATTTAATTTATGGAAAATCAAATTTAAGTTCTAATAATGTTTTCTTGTCATTTCTTATAGGGGAAGATTTTGAGGACGAGTTTGGAGACTCGTATATTTTGGGTGAAGATTAGTAGGAGGGGTTCTTGGTTTATACTTCTTATTTTGGTGCTAATTGACTTGTCTAGCTAAGGTAACGATTCCGAGTTACTCGACGGATATATGTTACATAGCTTTTGGTTTCTTTAGTTTTTGGTTCATGTTATTATGGTTTATGGATTTTTAGTAGTAATATGATAAGTAGTTGTTTTTATCATGTTGTATGAATTTATGACAAGTTTAGTGTTCTTGACATTTTTTTTTTATGATTTGTTATAATCATGATTTTTGTATGGATTATTGTTCAAATGGTTGTTTGATGATTAAAACATGTTAGAAATTAATTTGGTGTTTGATGTGTTTGAACCGTGGAGGAGGGCTGAAAACCGGACCCAAACCAGGCCGGTTCAGGCCGGTTCAGGCCCGGTCCAGGCCGGTCTGGGCTGGTTCATGGTGGGTCCGGGTTTTGGTCTTTGGGTTGTGTCGATGTTTGATTGTTATGTTGTTGTTTTGACGGGTTTTAATTATGTTAAAGCATGCGGGAAATAATTAGAAACGGTTTTAGTAAAATCGTTAAAATCTGTCAAAACAGCCCAAACAGGCCCGTGGGCCCATTCAGGCCCATGTTGGGTTCGGCCCAAAAGTCAACCCGTGGGTCCCACTTTGGGACTTGTGACGTTTTTTGAGTTATCGTCATTTTTATCGTGTTTTGTAATATTTAGCAAGTGGGAAATGTTAATAAGTAAAATATTTAATTAAAAAGGTTTTTCATAAAATTATTATTTCTCACATGTTAGAAATTATAATACGAGATGGTAGTTGAATTTGATATCCTTTAAGTCAAGCGGGTTTTTGTATGATATAATAATTCACATGTTAGAAGTTTTAATAAAATAACATGTAATGAATATGATGATTTTTATGATCAAGTCTATGTGGTAAAGACTCTGTTTCTAGCCGGTTTGACCAAACGGGTTTGGTCAAACTAAGATCTAGTCAGCCCCGTTTTGACTGATGACCCGTCGCGGGACTCGGGTCGGGGATTTGTCTTCATGTAAGGTTTTATTTAATTAATGAATTAGCCTTAGTAGATATGAGGCGATATGTTATTTGGTTATGATTTATATGCAATTAGTCACATGTTAGTAAATTGTTTCCGTGACTGTTTGATTATATGGTTGGTGTCGTGTTGACTAAGTACCCATAGAGAATTATGAGTATATGGCGTCTTGACCATTCTAATTCTAAATGAGTAGCTTGGACCATGACATTGATAGGCCGGTACTATCTTAACAGCCATTGGAGTTCACTGCTTGATAGCTTTTGTGTCTCGGCTTGGTGGGTTTATATCACAATGCGTTGCCATGGCTGCCTATTTCATTTTGGGAATGGAGCCAGCTTAAGTACTAGCCATCTCTGCTTAGGGGGTCGCCTATTAGAGTTTCTCGTGTACGGTTATGTCATGAGACGGGGAATGGAATAGCTGTTGTCGCTAGGTCTGATCAGTCTAGGACTAGGATGTTTTCCTACCTTGTGGTATAGCCTCGAGTTACAGATGACTATTGACGGTTCTAAGAACTTATGCCTGTTTGTAGAAGTATTGGTCTTTCATGTTTTTATGATTCTATGAGTTTTAGAAGGTGAGATGCAAGCCGGCTAAGATTGATAGAGTTTGGATTACCGATTGTTAACTGATTCACATGATTACGTGTTGATTAGGGTTTGAGTGTATCAGGGCCATGTTACATGGTAACCGCTGAGCCAGCATACCAGCTTCCCTACCCACTACTACAAATACAGGCAATAACAACGCCCCATCAACAACGCATACTCATGAAAATAAAGAAAAACCGTTGTGGAATGGATAATTATTTTTCCGCGGAATTTTATTAAACCTAATAACAACGGTGTTAGTTTTTCGAACGTTGTTATTAGTTTTAACAACGGCGTGAACTAAAATAACCGTTGTAAATAAATTTACTAATAACAACAGTTTATTCTATATCCGTTGTTATTAATTTAGCGCGAAATAATGAAAAGTAATAACAACGGGTATGAAAAACCCGTTGTTATAATGTGTTATTAATTTGGCGCATTATTTGGCTTAAATTAATAACAACGGATATGATTTTGTTGGACGTTGTTGTTAGTTGTAACAACGGATTTAACTTTGTTAACCGTTGTAAATAGGTAATCTAATAACAACGGTGAATATAAATATTAACCGTTGTCAATACTTTTAATAAAGATGAAAAAAACACAGAACACTAATAATACTGTACTGCAACACAAAAACACAAACACAAAGCGATTATACTGCATCACAAAACCACAAACACTAATAATTTATTGATTTCCTGATCGTCTCTTTGTCATCATCTCCGTCTGCTATTTCTTATTAATCAGGTATTCTAATAATTTTTCTTTATTGATTTCCTGAATTTCGTTTATTTGTGAATTAGTTGCCTTATACATTGCATTTTCTGAATTAGTTGGCTTATTATTGAATTATTTTTAATTAGTTGGATTTTCTGAATTACTTGGCTTACTATATATACTACGAATGTAGATAAATGACTCGAACTTGGATGAATGCTGCGAATATGAGTGACCCAAACTATAAGGATGGTTTAGCTGAATTTTATGAAGTCGTTGCGAACAATTTGAATGGTTCTTCTAGTATTCCATGCCCTTGTGAAAGATGTGGTAATATTAGGTATATGGCTATTCCGGACGTTAAAATTCACCTAGAAAAGTATAGTTTTAGTCGATCCTATACCCGTTGGATTTTTCATGGGGAATCATTAGAGGAAGATAATAATTTTGAAGAAGATGATCTTGAGGTATACGAAAGGATAACTGATGATCCCGAGTTTGCCGAGTATGTTGAGTTGGAAGCAGACGAGTTGAATGTTGGGTCTACAGATAATGAAGAAAAAGATGATGAATCAAATGCTTTTGAAGATGAAAACATTAATTTGATGATGACAACATTAATTTGGATGACCTTGACAACATGTATGAGAAGTTGTGTGAGTCTGAAGCGCCTCTATACCCTGGTTGTAAGTACACAAAGATGTCGGCTGTGGTGCAGTTGTATAATATCAAGGGGGCAAATGGGGTTAGTGACACGTGTTTCACTAGTTTATTAGCCTTGATAAACGACATGCTTCCAGATGGTAATGTTCTTCCCGTTAAGACATATGAGGCTAAAAAACTAATTAGAGGGGTGGGTATGAAATATGAGAAAATAAATGCATGTCCAAATGATTGCGTTTTGTATCGAAAATTATATCAAAACTTAACCAATTGTCCGGTTTGTTTTGAGTGGCGTTATAAGGATAAGGAAGGGATCCCGGCTAAGGTGTTATGGTATTTTCCAGTGATACCAAGATTCATAAGGATGTTTGCGAATAGCAATGATTCAAAAATGTGAACTTGGCATGAAACTGGAAGAATAAATGATGGGAAGCTAAGACACCCGGCAGATGGTATGCAATGGAAATCGTTCGACGCTAAGTATCCTGATTTCGGCATTGAACCTAGAAACTTACGTCTAGCGCTGTCCACTGATGGAATAAACCCACATGGAAACATGAGTACCCAACATAGTACTTGGCCAGTAGTGTTGGCAATATACAACTTACCTCCATATGTGTGCATGAAAAGAAAGTACTTGATGTTGTCGTTGTTAATTTCCGGCCCTAAACAACCTGGAAATAATATAGATGTCTATTTGGAACCTCTTTTAGATGATTTGCGAATTTTGTGGGATAGTGGGATAGAAGTATTTGATGCATCTAGGAATGAAACTTTCAATTTGAGAGCGATGTTATTGTGTACAATAACCGACTATCCGGCTTATGGCGACCTTTCTGGGCATACGGTGCATGGGAAAGAGGCATGTCCATTGTGTGGGGAGGATATCGAGTCTGAATACTTGAAGTGTTCTCATAAGTATGTGTATTTGGGAAATAAAAGGGGCTTGGATCCTGACCATTGTTATCGCAAGCAGCAGAAAGCATTTAATGGACGTCAAGAACATCGTCAACCTCCTAGAATTTTGAGTGGGCATGAAGTTTATCAGAAAGTAAAGCATATTGAGATAAAATATGGGAAGAAGAACGGCTCTAAATTGTCTACTCGTGGGTTTAAGAAAAGATCCATATTTTTTTTATAAACTTCCATATTGGCCTGACCTGGAGGTCAGGCATTGCCTCGATTTCATGCACATTGAGAAAAATGTCTGTGATAATATTATCAATACCCTCCTGAATGTTCCCGGTAAAACAAAGGATAACGCCGCAGCTAGGGAAGATATGCAAATGATGGGTATTAGGCTATAGTTGGCACCACAGAAGAGAGGTAATGGTACATTTTTACCGCCAGCAGCTTATACCCTTTCACGGAATGAGAAAAAAGAGTTTTGTGCATGCTTGAATGGAATTAAAGTGCCACATGGTTATTCGTCCAACATCAAAAGCCTTGTGTCGATGCAAGATCTAAAACTCACCGGGTTAAAGTCACATGATTGCCACACTTTGATGCAACAATTACTATCCGTGGCTATTCTCTCCATTTTACCTGAAAAGGTACGATATGCTATTACCAGATTCTGTCTCTTCTTCCAGTCCATATGCGATAAAGTCATCGATCCCGATGATGCGGATTCATTGCAGGACCTCGTTGTCACCTCTCTTTGTCATTTTGAAATGTATTTTCCACCCTCGTTCTTCACTATCATGATTCACCTGACCACTCACTTGGTTAGGGAGATTTTGTACCTTGGGCCCGTGTACTTGAGATACCAGTATCCTTTCGAAAGATTGATGAAAGTCTACAAGGACTATACATCTAATCGGTATCGTCCAAAAGGTTGTATTGCTGAACGTGCTATATTAGACGAAGCTCTTGCATATTGTTACGCTCATCTCTCCCCTGAGGAGGTAATTGGCGTTCCAAAGAATCGTCATAGTGACTGGATGACCGGAAAAGGTATTAGGGGCCGGGTTGAAAAAATTGTGGCACGTGACATGTTACATTTAGCACATACGTATGTGCTAAACAACGAAGATGAGGTGCAACCTTATATTCAACAACACAAAGATGAGCTCAAATACGATCACCCAAACAAGAGCGAGATTTGGATTGCAAACGAGCATAAGAAGACATTTGGAGAGTGGTTTAGGAATGTTGTCTTGGAGTATAAGAATTTGTATGGTGATGACATCTCTTCTAGGTTACTACGTCTTGGGTTAGGTCCAAATGCCAGGGCCACTTTTTTCAGCGGTTTTGCTATTAATGGTTATTCTTTTTACACCCGCGAGCAAGATGAGTTGAGCACAATGCAAAGTAGTGGTGTGAGTTCTGAATTTGAGGCAATGCACTTTGCTACTTCAAAAGATAAAAACCCTATTTGGGGAAAATGCCTTTATTATGGTGTTATTCAAGAAATATTGGTATTAGATTACATTGATTTCACAATACCTCTGTTTCGATGTAACTGGGTTGATAACAACCACAATTGTGTTCGAAAGGATAAAATGGGATTTACGTTGGTCAATTTGGATAAGGTTGGCAATAATAAGGATGATCCTTTCATAATGGCATCCCAAGCTAAACAAGTGTTCTATGTCACCGATCCTATGGATAAGAAGTGGTCTGTTGTACTATCTATAAGGAGTAGACGGGGTGCACCCGATAATGGTGGGGATCATGATCAGGATGTCGTGTTTGAGGGAATGGATCACTCTTCCACTGTATCTTATTTCGACAATGTTGACACTGATCATGATAACATTGAAAGCATCTATATGCGTGATGATCATGGTGAAGGTATTTGGGTTAACGAAGAAACTATGTCGGGCAAGAAACGTCCCCGATCCTGAGGTGGTATTGTCTTTAGTTTTTGTTAGCTTTGGTCATTGTTGAAGATTCCCCAATTATTTAGCTTTTGGTCATTCATTATACAGTCTCCATGTTTTGGTTTCTGCTGATATTGCAGTGTATAGTGCTTATGATATTGCTGTCTTTGTTGGTTTCTGCTGATTATTATTGCAGTGTATAGTACTTATGATATTGCTGTCTCTAATTATAATTAAAAAAAAATAAATGTAAGCAACAACATCGGTTTTTGTAAATATACCCGTTGTGGTTAGTAATAACAACGGTTATTAAACATAAACCGTTGTCATAGTGTTTACTAATTACAACATGTAGACTACTATAACCGTAGTCATTACTCTATCACAACGGTTTGATTATGATAACCGTTGTCAATATATGTAGATAGGAAACACACACTAATAATACGACTGTACTGCAACACAAAAACTCTATCACAAAGCGATCATTTTTCTGTCATCATCTCCCTTATTATTTTTGAATTTGTGAATTTGTGAACTATTTCTTGAATTTGTGAATTTGTGAATGTCATTTCCTGAATGTCGTTTATTATTTTCACTAATTCAATGTCGTTTATTAGCAAATTTGTTAATGTCATTTCCTGAATGTCATTCAATTCTAATTTTGCTTTATCGATTGAATAGCTTTGAATTGAATTAGTTTAATTACTTCTAAACTTAAGTCAAAAACCAAATTAACTTATCAACATTAATATTATTAAATAATAAGTTCAAACGGCGCCACACACAAATGGCGCCAAAACAACAACAACCAAACAACCAAACAACTACAACCAAACAACAACAACAAATTAAATTGAGTCCGGGTAAATCTCCTGGATAGCTGCCACCGCTAGAGCATATGCATCAATCGGGTCAGCCTCGGCCAGAGCCAACCCTTCTCACTGCTCTACCTGGGTCACTTCAACGAGGTCGACCCCATTTGGCCAACGGTAACGGTCATGTTCGGAAGCCACCCATAGATATGGCCCAGGCTGGTGGTCCGTGCTCTCAATAAAATCTTTTCGCCTATGCCCGGCCTTGTCAAACATTCTTGCCAGTTTGAATGCGGACGCACGATGAGCATCCGACATCCCAAACTCGAAAACGAGTTCCCCTGTAAAGTGTCTGCGATGATAATTTGGCCACATCTTCCTGATTAAATAGCCATTTCGAATAAGCGTATCACAGAGTTTTTTGTAACTTTTACACACAACGTAGCCACCCTCAATATGACAAGGCATTTCTTTCATGATGCAAGCATATGGTTTAGTAAAAGTGCCAGACATTTTGTATGGTTGATGTTAGTATTGAGGCTGGGAAATTTTGTATGGTTTAGCAAATATGTTATTGATTAGAGTTGGGAATTTTGTATGTGGTTGATAACCTGCTTGTATTGAGGCTGTATTTATAGAGAGTTATTTATTGGAGTTATTTATTCACATGCATGCATTGGTTCACATGAAGGCATTGATTCACATGCATTTACAAATCCCAAAGCGACTATACATTCACACGCATGCAGTACGTTATTGATTGAGTAAATGTGTGAATATGCAGTACGTTACATTTCCTATGTAGTCAATGCACTTACTGCAATATGCAGTAACTCTATCACAACGGTTCTGGTCACGAAAACCGTTGTGGTTAGTAATAACAACGGGTTTTGAATATGCAGTACGTTACATTTCCTATGTAGTCAATGCACTTACTGCAATATGCAGTAACTCTATCACAACGGTTGTGGTCACGAAAACCGTTGTGGTTAGTAATAACAACGGGTTTTGAATATGCAGTACGTTACATTTCCTATGTATTTAATGCACTTACTGCAATATGCAGTAACTCTATCACAACGGTTGTGGTCACGAAAACCGTTGTGGAAAGTAATAACAACGGGTTATTTAACCAATAACCGTTGTTATTTCTCAATATTATTATTTTTAATTAAAAAGATATTGCAGTCAAAACCCGTGAATAAACAACAGCAGAACCAGCATTGATTAAAGCATCCATTGAACATCATCAATGGGAGAATAACCCCTCTATAAATACAGCCTCAAAACCCCTCCTTTAAATATTACATAACTACCCTAAAATTAATATCATCAATGGCAGCAGTTAACCTTCCCAACGATGAGACGACCCTTACAAAATTGATTGCAGATGAGGAGGAGGCTCTTGCCGTAGTTCTCGCTGATCATCACCCATTGATTAAAGGATCCATTGAACATCGAAGGGATTATTGGATTGAGAGGCGTGAAGCAGTCCGACTTGTCAACCAAGCGTCGTCATCATCATCGTCCTCTGTCTACCCACGTCGGCCTTATACTCGGAGGTTGGATGCCGCAAGAGATATGTTGAGCTGTACCCGTCCTACCTTATCTCCACATGCAAGACGTGTACTTGCAGGCATTGATTCTGTTATTGCAAAATACGAGGTTAATGATCCGGAAGTCATCAGTATCATCAATATTGTTCCGGATTGTTGGTGACAGTGTGAGAAAAGCTTTTTACTCTTAACCGGAATTGTTCCGGATTATTTAACATCTTTATTTATTTGATGTCGGATGAATGTAATGTACTTTATTATAAAATCTAGGTTATTCCTAATGAAATCAATGAGAAAGAATGTTGTTTAAAGTGTTTGAATTGATGTTCAATATTTTGATGTATATATAGAAGTATATACAAAAGGGTTTAGGGTTTAGGGTTTAGGGTTTAGGGTTTAGGGTTTAGGGTTTAGGGTTTAGGGTTATTTTGAAGTAACACACGTATACTAATAATGATACTTAATAATTAAAAGTGATCCGACCCGAAAATGATACTTAATAATCATCACGCGGATAATAAATAATTATTTCTATCGAATTAAATAAAATAACCCGATACTAGCGAGCTAATTAATTTTGGGTCGGACAGTTTCAGGTTTGTGATGCAAAAACGGCCCGACAAATCTAACTACCTGATCGGAATAATATGGCCTATTATTATTAATAATAACCATTTATTTGTTTATATAAAACGTATGTACATACATACATACACAACAATATAATATATATACATATATATTATATATAATAACCATTTATTTGTTTATATTATTGCAAATTGTAGTACGAGCGTCGTTAATTAGAGATCCGGAAGTCATCATCATTTAATTATTATATATATATATCATCATCAATATTATATTAATTATCATCAATATTATTGCAATAAGTAGTACATATATATATATACGAGGTAATTAATAATGACACGTGCCCCCGACCCGGCCCAAAAGCAATCGACCCGAATTGAAGTACGTAGCTACGCTTGCTCTGATCTAGAAAGTGGATTGCCCGATCCGTAACTGCTGGCCTGGCCACCCGATCGATTAGTTTCAGGTTAACTAGTGAGGCATGATAATTATAATAACCAGTTCCTTAATTAAAAAGAAAATGACCCGATTCGAGGTAATTGAACCAAAAACTAAAAATAATTAATAACTAACCCGATCGATAAAGTTATTAATTACAAACCCGCCGAATCTAACCCGATTGGAATTGATTCCCAGGCCAAACCCGATCCGAGCTAATAATTAAACGTAACTTACGCCTATAAAATAAAATTTAGAGCAAAGTAAAATAAATTAAATTAAATTTAGAGCAAAGTTAAATAAATTAATTTAGAGCAAAGTTAATGAGTTTATTTCGTGCCTCAAATTTTAATACCGCGCGCGCGTATCTGAAAAATTAAAAAAAATATACATAATCTATAAAAACGGTGTTTTAGAAATTCACCGTTGTTATTACTTTCAACAACGGTTTATAATAAATAAACCGTTGTCTTAGTGTTATTACTTTCTACAACGGGTGTTATTTAACCGTTGTTATTACTCTATAACAACGGTGGTTTGTAGGATAACCGTTGTCAATAGTTTCTCTTAATAAACCCTTTAGTTTCTCTTAATAAAAAATAATTTACAATCCTATAGAGTAAATTTTACACACGTACATTATCATCATCATCCTCCTCGTTTACAATCATCCTCGTTTACAACACAAATCTTTTTGTTTAGTATCATCATCATCCTCCTCGTACTCGTGATCATCATCCTGTTCTCTTTATCATCACCCTGTTCTCATTTTCTTTATCAGGTAATTTTTGTGTTTCGTCTTTAGGGTTTTAAGATTGAAGTTCATCTTTTTGTTTTCATTTTCTATTTATCGTTCTCTTTATCATGTAGTTTCATTCCTTTCTAAGTTTTTAGAGTTTTAGAATCTCTGCATGACTCTTTATTTGTTCAGTTACTATTTCATTCATTTCAAGGTCTTAGGGTTTTAGAATCGCTGTATGCATGACTCTGTTCCGTTACTATTTCATTTATTTTGAAGGTCTTAGTGTCTTAGGATTATCATGGGTGAAAAACGGAAAAGAGTAGACAACAATGATAAGGGGGATAAGCCTGGTGAGAGGGGTGCTTCGAAGTGCTCTGCAGCCCTTGCAGCTATATCGGCAAAAACGCCGATGGAAATAAAATGGAGTGTGAAAGGTGTTCCTACTGGTCCAAATGCTAGCCATTTAGCCACTTGGATTGGAGTTACAACCAAACAGTTTGTGCCTATAGATTTAGATGATTTCAGGAATATAAATCCTTCATTGCAGAACTTACTCTTGAAACGTATAAAGGTATGATAATATCTTTAGCTAAACACCATTTTATTTTGCATAAGTTACTATTACATAAGGCAGGAAGCCGTATAAAGGTTCGTGTAAAGGTATGATATTAGACAGCCGCTTATTAGTATATATGATGATGATGCAGGAAGCTTTCGATATTCCAGACTGCCATGATAAGTATCTATTACGTAAGGCAGCGGCAGTCTTAAGGCAGTGGAGGTGTGACCTTGCCAAATTACACTTGTATGTGGACAAGGAGACGGGGCAGATGCATAAGAGCCCACCGACAAAGTACCCCCACATCACTCAGCAACAATGGGATAATTATAAGGCGAAACGAGCTACTGAAAAGTTTCAGGTTAAGTATCCATGTCATATGTTTACATTTTTGTAAAACTCTACTTAAGGTTACATTTTTCTAAAAGTTTCAGGTTACATTTTTCTAAAACTCTACTTGTATCTATAATTTTCTAATTGTCTCATCTACTTGCGATTTTATATGATTTGAAGAGCGTTAGCGCCAGAAATCGTGCTAACATCTCACAGAAGCGGGGGGTATATTATGGTTCTCGAGGCGGTTACAGATTGATAGAAGAAAATCTCGTAAGTAGCATCTATATATTAGATTTTTTTAATCATACTTGGACTTGATATACATGTATACATATATTATTTTTGAGTTAACGTGTAGGTGTCAAAAGGTGTGACCGACTTGAATCGGCACGTAACTTATAAAGAAGGGCACACGCCTAAAGGATCCCGAACATGTAACGAATATGATCAGGAAGTCTTGGCCAACATAGTAAGTATTATTTTTATTAAGACGGGTTTTTAATAACTTTATTGTTCAATTCTTGTATGTCTAACTATCTATTTATTTTAGTAACAAAAATTAAATTAAGTTTATTTAATATATTATAGGAGAATGTTCTGAAGGAGGTTGCGGAAGGGAAATTCACTCCGAGTGGTCGTGACGACGTTCTTGCTAGAGCGATCGGCCGTCCCGAGCATCCAGGTCGATTGAGGGGCGTCCCATTACATGTCGGAGTCACGAAATATTATGGGACAACTAGCTCGAACAAGAAGAAGAAAAATAAGGGGAAGGCTGACATGGTACGTATACCATTTGTTATTGTCATTTAAAATTCACATGTTATTGTTTTAACAAATTGCTGATTCTACATTTTGGGCGTGCAGGTTCAGTTATTGGCCTCCGTGATACTGAAGATGACTTCTGGAGGCAAGCCTTCCGAAGAAGAATTGAAGATGATGGAGGATGTCATTAAAAAGGGTGAGGTAGTGCAACAGATTTGTCAAGAGGCAGACACTACTACCTTGCCAATACATGAGGAGACGGCTGAGAAGATGGGTGAGGTACCTACTGCTGTCGAGGTTTTAATACCTCAAGCCGATAAGGTAAATATGATTTTTTTTTTCTGCATTTGTTCTTTCTAGCAGCCATGCCTTTGATTGGTTTATTTTATTAGGTAAATGAGTCGGAAAAGGGGACGCAACTTGAGGAGACGGGTGAGGTACCTAATGCTGCTGAGGTTTTGATACCTCAAGCCGATAAGGTAAATACGACTTAACCATTTTGAACCTCTGCATTTGTTCTTTCCAGCAGCCATTGCATGCCTTTGATTGGTTAATTAATTTTATAAGGTAAATAACTCTGAAAAGGGGACGCAACTTGAGGAGCCGGCTGAGAAGACGGGTGACAATAAGGAGGTATGTAGAATATAAGAAGTTAGTATATGCTGTCAGTGCTAAATCTGGTCTGGACATGTTCAAGTATAATAGCCTACCCACCAACAATAAATACTTGTAACTAACTTTACATTATATACTCAATATAGATCATTTATGATATCTATTATATTTTGGTATTTAGTAAATAATGTGTATTCTTCAGGCCACAAAAAGGCGGGTAGTTGTTCGTCTCGCCGACCCTTCATTCAAAGAGAATGTGATTGTTGCTCGGGGTTTCGTATACCCAAAGCCCAAGGACTCAGCGGAAACCATCTTGGTTCATGGCGTACGACTCTTGCCGAAGCATGCAAAAGTGGGGATAGTGGGAGTCGTGAAGGGCTATGGAACCCGTAAACTGCCCGTCCCAGTCCGCGACGACATAGTAATACTAGCAGATGCGGTTAAATGTTTTGTCCAATGGCCTCAAAGCCACATTTTCTTGGCTCGTGATTGTAAAATTCAACAGAATGTAGACGGGGTTAGAAAAATACATCTAATTTAACCCGCCTTTTGTCTTTGTTCATCACCTTCATAAATAGTGAAATTTATACTATGTTTTATTTTTGTTTTGTAGGTAACAAAAAACATGGATAAGTCTAACTCGATAGACAATAATCTTTCTACTACCTCGTCAAAACAACAACTTGATGAGGTATTTAATTTAATCAACTCTCTTTATATTTTAAGTTCTACTATCGCCTCATCATTGAAAGAGCAACTTAATTTAGTTAGCCACATGTAGGTTGTGAAAGGTAGCACACCGCATCATTTCCCCAAGCTGAAAGAGGTCAGGAGTCTATCCGGTACTAAATATCATGGGAACGTTTACATGGAAAAAGTACGAACGGTGGCGATGCTGGAGCTTTATAAGGAGGCTGAGAGACGCATAGCAAGCGAGCAATTAATAGTTATTCCGCTCGAGAATGATATTGTAGGGGTAGAACGCCAAGCAATGCTGGATTGGGAAACGCTAGCCGTTTGGGCTGGCCTTGACGAGATTGATGTCCAACACCTATATGTTTGGATGAAGTAAGTTTCTTAATAAATTAAATCATGCAGTATTCTAATATTCTGACTAAGTAAGATACAGTGTTTATAATATCGGAATTAAAACCGGCATGTAGGTACTTGAACTCGGTTGTGATCCCCGCCGAGACCAATATTAATCCACTTCCTCAATACGGATTCATGTGCCCAAATGTTTTATCTATGCATATCGAGATGTTTTCGTATGAAGAACGTGTAAATTATATTGCTGGGGAGTTGGCGAAAAACAATAAGCTCATTTTTGCCCCTTATAATGAAGCCGGGTAATATATAATTAATATTACGATTCCAAATACAATTGCAGTTTTATATGTTTGGTTATGATGCATGTTGTGCTTGTTAATAATGATGTGTCTCTCGATCTCTAGGAGACATTGGGTGCTAGCAGCGATCAATCCGACCACGAAGAAAGTATTTTGGTTGGACTCTTTGCATGGACAACCATCCGAGACCTTTAAGAAGTTGATTATTAAGTAAGTTTATAATACTGATGATGATTTGGCACATAATATTAAGTTTCATTTATTATTATTAAGTAAGTTTATGTGACTTTCGGCCTCTTTCCTTTTTTAAAGGGCCTTTGAGAAGAAAAGAGCAACAACCGGCGATCAACCGACAGAATATTCTGATGATGGCCCTACTTTTATTACGATAACAGGGGTACGTACGCGCAAATACAATATATACCTTAATAATTAAGTGCATTAAACTAATTACGCATATACATCTGTCTTTTTTAATTACGCATTAAACTAATTGGTAATTGCCTTCTCGTCTCTTCGTTTATTATGTAATAATAGGTCCCTAAACAGCCGGATAGCATCCAATGTGGATACTACGTTTGTCGTTTCATGTTGGAGATTATTAGGCGAAGATATATCAGCATTCCAGAAAGAGTTAGTAGTTTAATGTAGCTATTATTTACTTTTTTTCATTAGAGCTGATATCTTTTCTGCTATATATATATGATCGATGTTGCTAATTATGTATGATATGCCTATACTGTTGTTACCCTACTGATCGATGTCTTTTATTTGTTTTATCCGCAGTATTCAATCAACACGCCACATGTCCCTGAGTACACTAAGCACAATATAGACGAGGTAAGGGACTTGTTGGGCAAATACGTCCTTGATGAACAAACAAAGAATAAATGAAACTTAGATTATTTTGGAAGCAGATAGGGAACTTTAATTTGTATGTAGAAGTCATTAATTAGAGCGAGTTGTAAGTATGAATTGCTCTGAAAGAGATCATTTTGGTTGTATATATCATCTTGCTGCTGCTGTACATGAATTGCCCTGTACATGAATTGCCCTGTACATGAATTGCTCTGATTTATATATAGATATATCATTTTGCTGCTTCTGAAATTGGTTTATGCTGCGTACTGCTGCTGATTTATGCAGGATTTTAACTGGTGGCATGGGAACAAATTTCAATTTTTTCAAAAACAATAATAAAAATAATAACAACGGTTTTTCAAAATTCATTAAAAGCGTTGTAACATATTTCCCACCAAAACTTATCATACCTTTAACAACGGTGTATTATAGAATACCTGTTGTTATTAAAACTTTCCACAACGGCTTCTTTATTATACTCCGTTGTAATTAACAATATTCACAACGGGTTTGAAAAATTAAAGCGTTGTTATAATCCTTCCCACCAAAATTAATCATACCTTTAACAACGGTTTAATTTCATAGAACCGTTCTCGTATCTTTCCCACCATAATTATTCACACGTTTTAACAACAGTTATCTAGTAATAACAACGACTTATTACCGTTGTTAAAACTATTCACAACGGTATTTTTATTAAATCGGCACCGTTGTTAAAACCTTTAACAACGGAGGCTTTAACAACGTCCGCTTTTTAATATTACAACGGTTTTTAACCGTTGTCATAGCCTGTTTTTGTAGTAGTGGTTGACTGATCGATCACATATGCGAGTTATAATGATACCTCGCAGGACAATTTTGTGACAACGTTATGGAGTCCTAAATGTTTCAGAACATTAGGTGCCAGGACGTGGATAGGACGTCCATAGTGTTCCTAGAGTCGATTCTTTTGACTATCGACTGTCTCTTGAGATTAAGGCAGTTTTTGGGTGACTTTGGTTTCTTTCTCATGGTCGACCGTAACAGGAGGCTAAGTAGATTTTTACTGGGTCATTTCATACTGCGCTTGCATCTGCAAGATTAGAGTTGAAGAAATTATCCAACCTTTATCAGGTGATGTTATTTCTCAGGGCCACTCGAGGAGTTGTAACTGAAATGCATGGCCATGCTCGAATAAAGATTCGTTTATCAGTTAAGTTACTCTCTAGTCGAGGAAACCACTCTTGATACTGATCACTTGTAAACTACGACCTTTGTGAATACGGACTTTGCAAATTGGTTTACATTGAGTGGGAGAAATTTATTATGGATATGAGAATCGGTTATCGCACATACACTTGTACGGACAAGTGGGAGATTGTTGGAGCCAGTGTCCTCCACAGTTAGTGCAATAACATAAATAAATCTCTGTAGGTTCACAGGGTATACTTTGTATAATAATCAGTTGATTAACGTTTATCAATAACGGTTGGCTCGCTAGAAGTTTGACGTTATTGTCATTTTATTATGGCGGTGATCAACTGGTCCCTATAAGTCACACCTATAGGATGTGTCTGAGAGATGTGATTATATGAATAATATAGTCATATTGATGCTTTATACGACTAAAAGGTTAGTCGATGTTTTTGACTAAAAGGTTAGTCAAAAATGATGATGATAGACGGATTAAATTGTTAATTCGTAAATTGAATGTAAACTGTTATATTTAATTAATGTAAATAATGTTAGCTTAAACGTACTAATCAGTTAATTCGTGATTAAATATAAACCGTTATATTTAATTAAGCAAATGTATTACTCGTAATAATTATTGTAAATATTGTCTGACATGTATTAATAAATCGACTGCAAAAGGTTGAGTGGTCTTATTAATAAGATGACGATATTAGTGATGATAATTATAATAATAATACAATGGATGTTATTTACTAGGTATGACCGAAAAATATGAAGCAATAAATGGATATATCTACTCGGTCCAAATCGGTTTGGAAAGGATCCAAAATTGCAATTTCTTATTTTAGGAAAACCTAGCTATTTGATTAGGTGAGAATAAAAAAGAAAAAAAAAGAGACCTAGATTTTTGGTGTGGCATTTGACGGCACATACAAAAACTCACAAAGGTTTTTTTTTCTCTCTCAATTTTTCTCTCTAGATCTTTCATCAAACCTCACATAAAATTAGCGGTAATTTTGTATAATCGTTCTAGCACGATTAAGGCATATCAAGGAGCATTTTGGGTGCAACTAGTAGGAGATATCATACTTTTGATATTGTTCTTAAGGCAATTCGCAAAGACCAAAGGTTGATTTTTATCTCTTATTCATTGTTATTTTCATATATGACTCGTTATTTCGTATCTTATAATTTTGTTATAATCCTGAAATTTAGAGGAGAAATATACGGATATTTTCCCACAATCCCAACCTTCACATCTAAAACTTCTGTGACTATTGCTCCACTATTAGACAAACTGGAGTCACCCAAGGGCAGATTAGAGAGATGCTCTTCTAATTCTCTTTGAGGGGTAAGGCAAAGTTGTGGATACATAGCCTTGATAAGGTTACATTAGGGATCACCGATTGGGATAGTTTAGCTCTTGCCTTCTACCAAAAGTACTTTCCTCCAGAAAAGACCGCTTTGTTGAGAAGTCAAATCACTGGTTTCCGACAAGGGGGTGATGAGAGCCTATATGAAGCTTGGGAGAGGTACAAGGACTTGCAAAGGGAGTGTCCTCATCATGGGTTAAATCCATGGTTCCTTGCCATCACATTCTATAATGGGTGTTATATAGAGTCCCGTCGTATCCTGGATTCTGCTAACAATGGAAGATTTGATCAAATTAATGTTGAAATTGCTCACACTACCATTGAATCCATGGCAATTCACGATTCTCAATATGAAAATTCCCGCTCCATACCATTGAAATCTAAGCAAGAGGACCACACTTTGGCACTTTTACAAGCTCAAGTAGCCCTTCTCACACAAAAGCTAGAACAACTTCAATCCTCTACATTTCAACAAAGTGACAATGGTGTAAGTAAACTTGAAGCCATGATGTTGCAATTGGCTCAAAGGCAAGACACCATAATAGCTCAATTCCAAGAGAGCGATCAAGCTAAGGATGCCGCCATCTAATTGTTGGAAGCTAAAATTTCCCAATATGCCTCTTCTAATACCCACCAAAAGCAAGGGCAGCTGCCTTCACAATGTTTCCAACCTCACAAAACTGTAAATGCCATTTCATTGAGAAGTGGTAAGCATTATGATTGGCCTTCCACTGCTATGGATGAGGAGGTGGTAGCAAAAGGGGCTAAGCTTGGAGGAGGTGTCAAGAAGAAGGCTAATGATGAGCCCGTGGTTGTTGATGTTGAAGCTGAGGTGCCCATGTCAAAGAGGAAAGAGCTCGAGATTCCTATTGAGATCAAAGTCCCATTTCCCCAAAGATTAGCCAAGCACAAGGAGGAGGCAAAGTATGGTAAGTTCCTTGACGTCGTGAGGAATTTAAATGTAACAGTCCCCTTTATTGAATTGCTTTCCCAAGTTCCTTCTTATTCCAAGTTTATGAAGGAAGTCCTCAAAAAGAAGAGATCCTTCAATGAGATTAAGACCGTAGCTTTCACTGAAGAGTGTAGTGCACTCTTGCAAAATAAGTCTCCACCAAAACTTAAGGACCCTGGTAGTTACTCCATCCCTTGCACTATAGGCACGTATACCTTTGATAAGGCCCTTTGCGACCTAGGTGCTAGTGTAAGTGTCATGGCCTTTTCTATGTTTGAAAAACTTAACATGGGTGCTTTGAAATACACTAATATTACTTTGCAAATGGCGGACCGTTCTCTAAGACAACCTATGGGTGTTTTAGAAGATGTGCCCGTCAAAGTTGGTAAGTTTTTCATTCCCGTTGACTTTCTAGTACTTGACATGGACGAGGACTCTCAAATCCCAATCATTTTGAGAAGACCCTTTTTGCACACCGCTGGTGCAGTTTTTGATGTCAAGAATGGGAAGTTGACATTGGAGGTAGGAGATGACAAGGTGACCTTTAGTAAAAATTCCACCGTTAGGAGTCCCGTGTTAGAAGACTCATGTTATGTGCTTGATGTTGATGACTCTTCTATTGTTTCTTCTATGCCTCGATCCTTACTGACGGATTCGTTGGAGGCACATGTTAGTGTTGATTCTCTTGCAGGTGAGCATACTAAAAGCACTACTGCTAAAAGTGCTAGAAGGGGCTATTCCCGGAAAAGCTTGGCATGGATGGAGAATGTAAGGAACGCTATGATGATGAGCTCGGATGATAGTGAGCTTAGAGATAAAGGATGATCAAAGAAAGAAATGGAGTCTAGCAAGACTTTTAAATTGCGCTTCTCGGGAGGCAACCCGTGTTCCTATTCTTTTTGCATTTTTATTTTTGTATTCCCTTTTTCGTTGTTAGGATTTATTTTTCATATGAAAGAGTTTTTGAAGAAAATCTATAAAGACCTTCCTTGTCAAGTAAAAAAGACTAGCTTGGGGGAGTCCGCGATGACTAGTAAGCTTCACTTTTCTTTCATTTTTCCTTTTTCCCCCTTTCCCCATTAAGCATCTCGTTGCATATTTTGTCTTTGTGCTCACATTGAGGACAATGTGATGTTTAGCTTGGGGGAGAGAATGCATTTTCCCATTTTGTATTTTAGTTGTTTATATTTTTCAAATTTTTGAATAAGAGTAAAATTTAAAATTTTGAACATAATTGAATGCTTTTCATGCTTTGCTTGCTTGTTTACTATGCTATCATGTTACTTTTCCCAAACTTCGAGCTTTCAAAAGATAATGATTCAATATTCATTGAATTGTGCATACATGGGGAAGTCTTGTACACAGTAGGCATGGAATGAATCTATAAGATGAGTACGCTTGATCTTGACATTTGGCAAGTTACATATATTGTAAGGTAGAACCTCCTTAGGCTGGTACATCTATACCAGTCTCATCTAGGTGTGTGTAGTTCTCCTTGTGATATGTGTCATGTCAAAACGCATAAGTATGGTTCTCATTTCATTCCTATAAGCATTGCATTCATGATTCACTAAGATTTGAAGCCTTTTTCACTTTGAATTACCCTTCAAAATTAGCCCTTCATACAAATGTTTCACAAACTAAAGACAACACATAAAAACTGCCTACCTTTTGAGTTAGCAGCTAGACTATGGTGTATCGGTGCTCTTTTGAGAAGATTTGTTCTTTTATGTCAAAGTGAATTTGGAAGAACCAAAATGTTCAAGAAGTGATGTTATGTTCAGGAAAAAAAAGAAAAAAAAATGAAATAGAAAAATGAAAAAAAATTGAGAAAGAAAAAAATCGAAAAAGAAAGAAAGAAAAAGAAATAAAAGAAGAAGTTGTGAGTATCTCCTCAAAATGTCAATTCAATGTTTAGAAGGAGTTCACTCTTGTGTTTCATGTGTAATAAGCATACTTCTTCCTTTTAGCTTCGTTATCCGTCTTCTGGGAAATTGATCGAAAGTTTGGATTGAGTATCCATTTATCATTGGTCAGTTGGTAGCTCATTCTAACCTTCACATGACCATAACTGTTTATCCACCTTTCACCCATTTCCCAAAGCCTTCTTCCTATTCTCCCGGCTTCTTTTCTGTGTGCATTGTGATTTTGGACTTGTAAATTGAAGTTTTTACCATATTAGACTGCAGACACATTTCATGAGTCGTAGATAGGTGAGTGTCTAAAAAACATTTACATATATAGAAATCACCTTTTACATGCATTGAGTGTTCGAGTGTGCCGTGAGAGTCCATTTGTCAAAAAGATCATGCAAGAGCCGAAGTGAAATTCTTTGTGCTGCGCCGTTATGTAAATCTCAGCCATGTTTATGTATGCCCACGTTTTTTTTGGGTTATGATTCATTATGTTTCCAAAGTTTTACGTTGAGATTTTTTTCTTGATGGTGTATTAGCCAATGCTTGTAACCCTTGTCCTTGTATTGTTTGTTATGTTTGCTTGAGGACAAGCAAGGGTTTAGCTTAGGGGAGTTTGATAAGTGAATATTTGCGTGATTTTAACCCCCAATTTAGCTCGGTTTTGTATGTCATTTGTGCTTTGTTAAGCCATTTTATAAGCTAATATCGTCTCCTAGGCTCCTGTGTTCTAACTTGTTTTGTAGGAAAAGTGACGTTTCTAAGCCCTTTTTCTATATTCCCGAGCATTTGCCTAGAACCCGACGATTTGAAGAAGCAAGTCTGACCAAGTCAATGGCATTTCAAGAAGGTTCACTGATTCAAAAGAAAGATGAAGCAAAGACGATTTCGCAGTTGTCGGAAGATCGATCAGTTAGGCAAAGAAATCATCATTTTACATCAAACCCTATCAACAAACCCGACTCAAAAGGTCAAGGGGGATAATGAAAGTCAAGTCATAGGCCAAGGGAGATGAAACGAAAGTCAAAGCACCAAGAACACTATATTCCCGATCGGGTATGTGGTGAACCCGATCGGGTATGTTTGCTGATCCGAGCTTTTGCTTCGACTTTCTTTATTTTGTCCTATATGTTTAATGTATGACCCCTTCCCCACGAAACCTAGCCTATATAAGGAGTGTTTGAGCACACACCTCTACTCACTTCTCTCTTTACATAACCCTAGATTAGTCTTAGAAACCCTAGCCTCCATTTTCCCTTAAAAATCGTCTTTTACATTTCTCCTTTTATGTTTAGATCTCCATCTTTTCTTATGCCTATTTTTCTAGTTTAGAAATAATAATAACATGGATCGTCAAAGATATGCAAGGAAATTTCTATTTGGATATTTATATTTAATCATTATCGCTATTTGATCGTCATGTAGGTATTTCTGTTTTATCTTTTGTTTAAATTCTTTATGTTTTTTATTTGATCATTGTTTTCTTTACATGTTGTCTTAGATTCAATTTAAATACCGTTGTTGTGACAACACTCGCGAATGCGGAAATAAAACATACAAACATGTGATTAATATAGCGGAAAATACGGTGTTTTTAAAACTTTTCACATGCAATTAGAAAGGTACGAGGAATGTCAATAATTAGAAACCGAAATATAAAATTTACTACAAAGAGACGTAGTCTCTCAAAATGTATCAAATATCAAATTTATTAGCAACTAGCTAAAAATAGTCTAGAGGTGATTCATCCAGGCCAACGCCCGCTAGCTCACACCCGAACCCAAAATACCACAAGCAAAAAGCCATCCAAGCAAGCAACCTGTTCCTCCATGAAAAACATGAACGCCACAATCAGTGGGGAGTAACTCCGGGTTCTCCTAGCCATATCACATTAAACGTACATAAACGGAAATACAAAAGTAGAAGCATGCATATATAGATATACATGTGAAATACGAGAAGGATAAATAGGCAATTCAATATATAAAGATAAGAGCATATGAAGTACAATCCGTAACCTTCATATTGTAGAAAGACTCGGGGAAGACACTCTTAGGCAACCATACACTCTCACTAGGGCTTGCATCTCACCGTTAGCGGCGTAAGTTTGATAAGATTGAGACTCGATAAACAAACCATGCCAAGTCATCCAAAGATCATGAATAATCAATCATATAATCATCCAACCAAACGTACAATACGTTGACCACATCTCTCACGGTAAATGACACGCACTAGCACCGTGTACATGGCAAGTATGATTAAAAGGCATCCACGGGATACAACATTTTCTTGAACGCATACACGATGCTACATTTCGTATATGTAGACTAATTTCCTCCTGGTAGGACGACGATATAAATACCCGGTCCTAGTCTAAACCTGGCAAGACTTTCGGAATAAACCGTTTTCCGATTCGACAAGAGATGACATTTCGCATCCAAGACTCGGTCAATCATAGACGCCGAGTACCCCAAATTTGGTCGACATTCAAGAAAGCGGCGGAAAAGAGCACAAGACTCATAACAAGCGGTACGCTACATGCAAATGACACCACCTCGCAAGTACACAACATTTGACGGCCGGGTCGATCAACGCAAAGCGTTTGCCTCCCAACAACGTCGTCATATGCCCACTAACACATGCAATTAAGTAGTAAGGATACACTCCCGTTCCGACATTCCAGCCTTACGAACGTGGAGGTAGCCAAGGGAATGAGAGTACAAAGCACATAGAAAATTAGTGCTCAAACCGTAACATTTGTAAAACTGACTCAAAGTGGGACATATCAAAAACCGTCACAAAACATGCGATACAAGCGAAAGGATTATCATATATTCGAAACATTAATATTCAATGTCAAACCCGAAAGTCAACAAAAGTCACAGTCAAACCCGAGACCCAAGATCCAAACCCGTCAACTGGAGTGGTCTACAAACAAATTATCAATGCAAGAATACTAAGTCCAAAGGGTCAAGGAAAGTCAAGGCGGAAACTAAAATTCAAAAGTTCAACTTTAAGAAAACTGGCAGCAAGAAACGCTGCCAGCGCCAGGCAACGCTGCCAGCGTCAATGGACGCTGCCAGCGTCCTGTCTCGGGCACACGATCCTTCATTTTCCAACTTGACAAACACATACTACAATCATAATTTATCAACACCAACCATCAATTCTCATATCAATTAACAACTAACAACAACCATCGTCAACAACACAATTCCTATGATTACTAACCTTATTCTAAATACGATTTCTAAAATAGAAAACACATTAAAACACGTAAATGGTATCGAGTAACCCTTCACCATTACCTTTTCGCGTCTTTAATCCGCGTCGATGTCCTCTTCTATCAAGAAGTAGTCTTTGTCGGGGTCTTGGAGGTGAATTTATTACCAATACGGATAGAGGACGATGAGAGGGAAAAAATAAGACGAACTTAGGTGAATTTGAGCGAGAAATGAATGAGTAGTGACGATTCTAAGTTTGATCAAATATGGAGACTAGGTTTTGGTGTTTACTTGGTGAGGAAGAAGAAGTAGATTGAATGAGGGAGTTAGGGTTGTCAGGGAGTATATGAAGGAATAAGTGGAAAAATATGAGAAAAAGCCCAAAAACGTCTTAAGACGTAACTTACTAGGAATTTTGCGTAAAGTCCAAATACGAACTCGGAAATTCTAAATTAGACACGGAAAATTTAATTCTAAACTAAAACTAAATTTCGCTGAAAAGTATCCGTATAATATTTTTACTATATAAAAATAGGGTACATTTGCGGGTGTTACAATCACCCCACCTTTTAAAAAGTTTCGCCCTCGAAACTTGAGCGAAAGAAAGATACCTTAATCGAATAGGCTTGGATATTTACTACGCATAGAAGCTTCCATTTCCCAAGTCTCTTCTTCAACATTGGCACATCTCCACAAGAGTTTCACTAAAGGAACTACTTTACTTCTCAACTTCTTATCCTTGCGATCTAGGATGCGGATCGGCTTCTATTCAAAGGACAAATTCAGCTCAAGCTCGGGCATTTCAGCTTGAAAAACATGGCTTGGATCACTAACATACTTTCTCAATTGTGAAACATGGAATACATCATGAACCTTAGCCAAATTCGGAGGCAAGTCCAACTTGTAAGCAACGGCACCAATCCTTTTCACAATATCAAAGGGTCCAATGTATTTCGGGCTCAATTTACTCTTAACACCTGATAAGCGATATTTTGTACTAATTTATCCCCCTTTTTAGCTCGATTTATATATGATTTATGCACTTTGTTAAGTGATTAACGAGCTAATATTACTATTCTAGTTGTTTTGCGTGCTTTGCCTCGTTTTATAGAAAATGAAGCGGTTTTGCTATATTTTCCTACTTTATGGAGCAAAGGCACTAGAATAAAAGTTTACGAGGAACCGATGATAGCAATTTCATGATTGGATTACGATTCCGCTACATCCTTCCTCAAGTGGACTCATCTTGTACTTTGACTTTGTTTCTCAAAGGAAAAACATCAACCCAAGTCAAAGGAAGACTAGCCCAAGCCCAATTACGTGCTGCATTGACCAAGACCAAAGCATAGAAACGCGTGGCCAAAGAATAAATTGGAAGAGACGAAAGAAGATCTATCAGGGTTACATACCCGATCGGATTTACCACATACCCGATCGGATTTACCACACACCCGATCGGGTATGTCTGCTGATGAACGCTTCTTGGCTCTTCTTCTACCAAGCCTTAATGAAGTGCTTTTTTAGGTTGTCTAGGGTATGAATCCGGACGCATTTGGGCTGCCTCTCAACCTTATAAATAGCCTATGCATCACACACAAATGAAATGTACAAAAACACTTCTCTCTTTAGTTTAGTTTTTCTTCTTTCTTTCATCTTTCTTAGTTTAGTTGAGTTTTAGTTTTAGTTTTCTCTAGTTTAGTTTAGTTTAGTTTAGTTTAGTTCTAAGTTTTCTTCAATTGTATGGTTCTACTTGTAATTGGAACTCAAGTTTCCGGGTTAGCATTTTCTATTCAAGTTCTTATTCCATTTTCGATCTTTGCTCATCCTTTCCGGTAATCTTTATTCTCGTGTTTACATTATAGTTTTATTTTCTTTTAGTATTTCCTTTATCATGTTTATCATTATTAGTTTTATAATCTTAGTTGCCCTTTCATTGTTAATCATTCATAAGTAGTCGTTTTTCTAGGGTGTAGGGTAGCCATGTTAGGTTGATTAAAAGATGATAAATGGATAAAAGAAATTGTGCTTTTAAAACATTGTGTCTATGCATGTTTGGACTATAACGATAGTTAACGATTCCTGATCAAAAATATTGAGTAGAATGGAATTCTTTTCCAAGGTAGAGATACGTGAATTGAATAGACAAAGCATGACATGGTGGATTAAGACCTAGTAAATTGCCTAAAAGCCTGCTAGACCATCTGATCTATGATTGTAATGAACACATCATTCTTACGAACTCACGATGAATTATTTGCATGTTCTAAATCCAATTTCATCAATATGTTAATCTACATGTGTGAACCTACTTCCCTAGATTCTTTTCTTTATTGCATTGTTATCATTTTTATTATAGTATTTATTAATTAGTGACAAACATTTGCCAATCGTACAAGGTAGAGTTCTGACCATAACTATTCACAAGTATCTCCCGTCTCCCCGAGATCGACCCCTTACTTCCCTAATTACATTAATTTGTTGTTAGCCTAGTCTGGGTTATTTATCTTTGATTAGGGTATGCGACAACCCCGATCAAATTTTGGCGCCGTTGCCGGGGAGCACGGTTTTGTTTATTTGTGATTAGTAGAGTTTTACCTTGTCTTTTTCTTTTTTTTCTTTTCTTTTGTCTTAAGGAACACTTGTTCCTTGAGATTTTTCTCACCTTTTCTTTGTAGTATTGTGACTCTTTTCAAGTAATAGGAATAGTTTCTTTCAAAGGGATTGCTTTATTTTCTCTCAATGACTATCTATTTCCAACCTCCACAATGCGAGAATGAGCCTTTCCATGAATACCTAGACCGATTTTATAGCTATTATAACCATATTATCTCTCTTGGGTATACCCTTGATGAGACCTATATGAGACATGTCGTGCTTCATGGAATGCTCATTGAGTGTCGTAGCCTGGCTATGCAATTGAGTGGTGGAAGTCTTTATCGGAACAGAGGAGAGGAACTTTTGATTCTCTTGAACTTTATGGCATCCCAATCTCGGGAAGAAACGCACCGGCGGTTGAGAATCCAAGAGCAACTCAATGAAATCATGGCTCAAGTTCAAATGCTCAAAGGGCAAAAGGAAGAACCCGCATTTAGAATAAGTAAGCCAATCAATTTTCCTTATGCTTTTTCAGCCCCCCCATGTGAGTCTAATTCTCCCCAATCATATGAATTAATAGATGACGATGATGATAGTCCAACCTTTTTTTATTGAAAGTCACTCTAGTGTCGTTCCATTTGACAATTTTGAGACCCCCATTATTGATATTGACCATATGGTAGTCAAGACTTTAGACAAGAATGTTGTTAAGCCCATTTGTGACTCCAATGGAGATTCGTCGATCGAGTCATCATATTTCTTTGAAAATTCCTTCGCTAAGGATATTCCAGATTTATTTGAAAATGATATTGGGTTTTGTGAACATAGCCTTGAAATTAAATGGGATCAACTACCCATTTTTTATTCCCACTCCTTTGATTCACCCTACCCCTAATTAGAGTCCACTAATGATATTTTGGGAACTAATTGTTTGTTCCATGATCTTAAACATTTCACTCCATCTCTCACTGACGAGTGGAGCAGTTCAGTGGTCATGTATGAAGTTTGTCATGCGCACAATGATAAGATATATCAATTCTTACCTTCAATATTTCATGCCTATATCTTGTCAATTGCTTGCATATGTTTTTGTATAGCTTATGCGCAGGTATATGATCGACTTCTAAGGGCATTGACATGCTTTTTAAGGCACAAAGAATGATTTTCATTAAGTAAAGAGTCTAGCAAGACATTTAAATAAAGTTTCGCGGGAGGCAACCCGTGTTTTATTATATTTTTGTTATGAAATAAATTTTTTTTGTTGGACAATTTAATAATGTTAATTTTTAAATAATTCATTTAGTTTTGGTTCTAATAGCTTTGACAATAAGACAATAATTTTATCTAGTATTGTAGTAGCTTGTTCATCACAGGTACTTTGGTGCTTGGGTTGTACTTTGTCCCCGTTTTCAAGCTAGCTTGGGGGAGCTGCTGCACGGTTGTATGTTTTCTTTTCTTTCTTTACCATTTTTTTGAGTCGTCCCCCATTCCTTTGTTGGTTATGTTGTCCTTCTTTGCGTTTTCTGCGCTTAAACCCGTTTCGCACATTGAGGACAATTTGTTATTATTGATTGGGGGAGGGATTTAGTTTGTGTCGTTGTTTATTTAGTCTAGTTTTTTATTGAATTTGAAAAATTTTAAAAATCAAAAAAATCAAAAATTAAATTTTTTTTAATAAAAGTTGTGTGTTTTGTCCACCCAATTTTGTTGTGCATAATGTCATTCCTCAATGCATTTCCCTTATTGTAGCTTTTTAGCCAATGTTTCACGCTTTTGACGGGATTTTGCATACATGGGGATGTCTTGTACACAGTGGGTGATGGATTGATTTTAGACTTATTAGGCTTGATCTTGACTTTGGCAAACTACATATACGGTAAGGTAGAGCCTCCAGTGATCGGTACATCTATACCCGATCCCAATTAGGTGTGTGTAGTTTCTCCTTATGATTTGCGTCACATAAAAAACGCACAAGTATGGTTTTCATTCCATTTTTAGTGAGCATTACATTCATGATTTAAAAAGCATTTGAAGCCATTCACTTTGAATCCATTGCCTAAATTTAGCCCCTTTTCACATTGTTTCAGATTTCATTAGCTACATGTAAAAATATTGCCTACCTTGTTAAGTTAGTAGCTATACCGTTTGTGTTTGGGTGCTCATTTGGGATATTGTTCAAGTTATGTCAAAGTGATCTTGATTGGACGGAATTACTGATTGCCGTGCCGAAGAAAAAGAAAAAAAAATGATGTTGAATATGAAAGAATGAAAAGAAAGAAAGAAGCATGTATTGAAAAAGAAAAAAAAATGGTTTATGAAAAGAAGAACAAGTTGTGAGTTTTATTTCCATGATCCGAAATTCAAAAAGTTGGGAAATTCACTCTTGTGTTGCCATGAGTATAAGCCAATTTGCTATTTTTGGCTTAGTTTATTTTCTTGGGAATGGTTCCGAGTTTTGATTGAGCATCCTTGCATAATTGGTATGTTGCTAGCGTGACCTTAGCTCCACATTACCATAATTCATTTGTCCATTTTGTTACCCATCTCCCATATCCTTCTTCTTGCTTTTGGTTTTTTTTCCTATGCTTTTCATGATTGTTTTGACTTGTAGTTTTGGAATGTTGACCATATTAGATTGCGGGCGCATTCTCATGAGTCGTAGTTATAAAAATGCCACTCAAATATAAAATAATATTTCCTTTATTTATATAAAAATTTGAGTGTTGAGTGCACCGTGAAGGTCCATTGTCAAAACATCATGCAAGAGCCGAAAAGTCTATTTGATGTTCCTTATGCTGCGCCGTTATGGAAATCTCAACCATGTTTTGCATTCTCCCTATGCCCACATTGTTTCGGAATGTGTTTCATTGTGCTCTATAAGCTACTTGATGGGATTTGTATTTGGTTGGATTAATTGTTGCTCGTCGCCCTTGTCCTTGTCATGTTTGTTATTGTATGCTTGCTTGAGGACAAACAAGGGTTTAGCTTGGGGGAGTTTGATAAGCGATATTTTGTACTAATTTGTCCCCCGTTTTAGCTCGATTTGTATATGATTTATGCACTTTGTTAAGTGATTAACGAGCTAATATTACTATTCTAGTTGTTTTGCGTGCTTTGTCTCGTTTTATAGGAAATGAAGCGGTTTTGCTATAGTTTCCTACTTTATAAAGCAAAGGCACTAGAATACAAGTTTAAGAGGAACCGATGATAGCAATTTCATGATTGGATTACGATTCCGCTACATCCTTCCTCAAGTGGACTCATCTTGGACTTTGACTTTGTTTCTTAAAGGAAAAACATCAACCCAAGTCAAAGGAAGACTAGCCCAAGCCCAATTAAGTGCTGCATTGACCAAGACCAAAGCATAGAAATGCGTGCCCAAAGAAGAAATTGGAAGAGACGAAAGAAGATCCATCAGGGTTACACCCCCGATCGGATTTACCACATACCCGATCAGGTATGTCTGCTGATGAACGCTTCTTGGCTCTAGTCTTCTACCAAGCCTTAATGGAGTGCTTTATTAGGTTGTCTAGGGAATGAATTCGGACGCATTTGGGCAGCCTCTCAACCCTATAAATAGCCTATGCATCACACACAAATGAAATGTACAAAAACACTTCTCTCTTTAGTTTAGTTTTTCTTCTTTCTCTCATCTTTCTTAGTTTAGTTTAGTTTAGTTTTAGTTTTCTCTAGTTTAGTTTAGTTTAGTTTAGTTTAGTTCTAAGTTTTCTTCAATTGTATGGTTCTACTTGTAATTGGAACTCAAGTTTTCGGGTTTGCATTTCCTATTCAAGTTCTTATTCCATTTCGATCTTTGCTCATCCTTTCCGGTAATCTTTATTCTCGTGTTTACATTATAGTTTCATTTCCTTTAGTATTTCCTTTATCATGTTTACCATTCTTAGTTTTATAATCTTAGTTGCCCTTTCATTGTTAATCATGCATAAGTAGTCGTTTTTCTAGGGTGTAGGGTAGCCATGTTAGGTTGATTAAAAGATGATAAATGGATAAAAGAAATTGTGCTTTTAAAACATTGTGTCTATGCATGTTTAGACTATAACGATAGTTAACGATTCCTGATCAAAATCATTAACTAGAATGGAATTCTTTTCCAAGGTAGAGATACGTGAATTGAATAGACAAAGCATGACATGGTGGATTAAGACCTAGTAAATTGCCTAAAAGCCTGCTAGACCATCTGATTTATGATTGTAATGAAGACATCATTCTTACGAACTCACAATGAATTATTTGCATGTTCTAAATCCAATTTCATCAATATGTTAATCTACATGTGTGAACCTACTTCCCTAGATTCTTTTCTTTATTGCATTGTTATCATTTTTATTATAGTATTTATTAATTAGTGACAAACATTTGCCAATCGTACAAGGTAGAGTTCTGACCATAACTATTCACAAGTATCTCCCGTCTCCCCGAGATCGACCCCTTACTTCCCTAATTACATTAATTTGTTGTTAGCTTAGTCTGGGTTATATATCTTTGATTAGGGTATGCGACAACCCTGTCAACACCAAACCGTTTAACACCCTTCATTGGAGATACTTTCAAGAGTACTTTATCTCCAACATCAAATTCTAACGGTCTTCTTCGGATATCGGCATAAGAGTTTTGACGGTCTTGAGCGGCTTTCATTCTATCACGAATGACCTTCACATGATCAATGGTCTCAACAAGAACATCGGAACCTAAGTCACGAACATCACTCAATTGATTCCAACATATAGGACTTCGACATTTTCTTCCATAAAGAGCTTCATAAGAAGCCATCTTGATTGCGGCATGATAACTATTGTTGTAAGAAAACTCAACCAACGGTAGACTCTTTTACCAACTAGATTGGAAGTCGAGTGCACAAGGCCTTAGCAAGTCTTCTAAAGTCTGAATAGTCCTCTCGGTCTGACCATCTGTAGTGGCATGAAATGCGGTACTCATCAATAACTTACTACCCATGGCTTCTTGTAAAGCCTTCCAAAATCTCAAACAGAACCTCGGATCTCGGTCGGATATAATCTCCTTGGGAACACCATGGTATCTAACAATCTCATCAACATAGGCTTTCGCTAGTCGATCTAAACTCCATGTCTCTTTGATCGGAATGAATCTAGCACACTTGGTCAAACGATCAACAACAACCCAAACGGCATCTTTACTTCCAACGGTCCTTGGCAAGGCCATAACAAAATCCATGGAAATAGATTCCCACTTCCATAGTGGAATATCCAAAGGTTGTAGCACTCCACCGGGCCTCTTGTGTTCGATTTTCACTTGTTGGCAAGTAAGACATCTTCCAACATAAGACACAACATCGCCTTTCAAATTCGGCCACCAAAATTGTAGCTTCAAATCTTTATACATCTTATCACCTCCGGGGTGAATAGAATAAGAGGAAAGGTGAGCTTCATCAAGAACTCGCTTTCTCAAATCAAGAGCATTAGGAACAAACAAACGGCCATGCAATCGAAGGACACCTTTATCATCAAACTTGAAATCTTTAGCTTTTCCTTCTAGAAGTTTGGCTTGAATAGACTTGCAGGTAAGATCATCAACAAGGCTTTCGCGGATCTCACGGAGGAAAACAGGTTCGGCAGTCATAGCACCAACATAATCAAATCCTTGTTCCACGAATTCCAACTTCAACTTTCGAAACTCAACACAAAGATCAACGGGCAATACCGACATAACATTCAAGGAATGAGAAGATTTCCTACTAAGAGCATCGGCAACCATATTAGCCTTCCCTTCATGGTACAACAACTCAAAATCATAATCAGTCACCAATTCCAACCATCTTCTTTGTCTCATATTCAACTTTTTTTGAGTAAATATGTACTTCAAACTTTTGTGATCGGTGAATATACGGCAATGAACACCAATAAGGTAGTGTCTCCACACTTTCAAAGCATGAACAACGGCGGCCAATTCCAAATCATGAGTAGGATAGTTCACTTCATGAACTCTCAACTGTCTCGAAGCATAAGCCACCACTTTCCTACTTTGCATAAGTACACTACCCAAACCCATCTTGGAAGCATCACAATAGACATCAAAGTCTACTCCATCTTCAGGTAAAGTCAACACCGGAGCGGTAGTCAACCTTTTCTTTAACTCTTGGAAAGCGGCTTCACAAGCTTTATTCCATAGGAACTTGGTTTCCTTCTTCAACAATTGGGTCATTGGTCTAGCAAGCTTGGAGAAATCCTTGACAAATCTACGGTAATAACCAGCTAAACCAAGAAAACTTCATACTTCTCTTACATCGGTCGGACTCTTCCAATCAACAACGCCCTCAATTTTAGAAGGATCCACCAATACACCTTCTTTAGAAATTACATGTCCAAGGAAGGACACCTTAGATAACCAAAATTCACACTTGGAGAATTTGGCAAACAACTTCTGACGACGAAGTACACCCAGAATAGTCCTTAGATGAATAGCATGCTCTTCTTCGGTCTTGGAGAAAATAAGAATATCGTCAATGAAAACCACCACACACTTATCAAGGTACTCACTAAAAGTGCGGTTCAAGCGTGAGCATTTGTCAATCCAAATGGCATCACCTTGAACTCATAATGACCATACCTTGTACTAAAAGCGGTCTTCGGAATATCGGCATCACGAACGGGAATTTGGTGATAACCGGATCTCAAATCGATCTTGGAAAAAGTAGAAGCACCCTTTAGTTGATCAAACAAATCTTCAATTCTTGGTAAAGGATACCTATTCTTGATTGTAATTCAGTTCAGCTCACGGTAATCAATACAAAGCCTCATAGAACCATCTTTCTTCTTCACAAAAAGAACGGGAGCACCCCAAGGCGAGGCACTTGGTCGAATGAAACCCTTCTCAATCATATCATCAAGCTGCTTCCTTAACTCTTTCAACTCGGTTGGAGCCATACGGTAAGGAGCTTTGGCTATGGGTCCGGAACCAGGTACAAGATCAATAGAAAACTCAACATCACGCTCGGGAGGAATCCTGGGCAAGTCTTCAGGGAATACATCAACAAATTCACGAACTATAGGCACATCTTCAATATTTGGCAAAGAGGTAGTTGTAGAAGTCACAATACACAAGTATGCTTGGCGACCCTTTCTTACCATACTCACCAATTTCATTGCGGAAATCAAAGACACACCTTTTCGGGGATGAGATCCCTTATAGGTTATTCTAACTCCTAAAGGACTCTTTAAATAAATATTTTGATCTCGACACTCGAACCTAGCATGATACAATGCTAACCAATCAATACCTAGAATTACATCGAACTCTTCTAGAGGAAACTTAAGGAGATTTGCGGGAACGATAGTACCCGAAATAGAGATTGGAACATTTGGATAAAGAGTAGAACAAGAGATAATATCTCCGGATGGTAAGGATATGGGAGTATCCTCACTAGATTTAGGCTTGATAGATAATTTATTAGCATAAGTCGAAGACACAAAAGACATAGAAGCACCGGTATAAAAAAGAATAAGACACGGTTGCTCTAAAACTGAGAACATACCCGTAATTATCTCCGGATGAGCATCGCCTTTGGCTCGGCTCAGAACGAAGATAGAACCCTTAGGTTTGGCAATTGGAGGGGGCAACTTACGATCGGGACAATCATCATAACGGTGACCACCCTTTTGGCAAAAGAAGCAAATATAAGGTCGGTTGGAACATGACACACAGGGGTGGTGTGGAAGTCTACAACGGTTGCAAAAGCGACCTTGACTTTGAGGAGGAGCATATGGCCTATGAGCCACGTTAGAAGTAGCTCGGGGAATGAAAGGAGCGGGAGCTCTTGTGTTTGCATTTGAAGGAGGATTGAATCTCCTCTTGTTGGGATAAGAGTTAGAGGAAGACGGAGTAAACGGCCTCTTCCAATAGGCATTTAGCCTAGGAGTGTAAGAAGGAGAGGGATTCTTCATCATAGCTTCATCCCTAATGGCCTTCATAGAGTTCTCGGCCCATAAAGCATCATCATGTAGATCCCCAAAGGAAGTAGTATTCCTCCTCACTTTACTTTGATGTAAAGCACTAAGCTTGTTGCGGTAGTAGAAAGCTCGATCCTCGTCATCTCTGATAAGCCTCGGAGAAAAATGTGCAAGCTTGTTGAACTCCGTAGTGAAGTCTTGCGCCGACAAGTCACCTTGCTTGAAGTCAATAAATTCCTTGAGCCTTTGTTGCTTTAGCTCCTTGGGATAAAATCGACCTTCAACTAGAGCTTTGAAAAAAGCCCAATTGAAATCATCTTCAAGAGTAGCGGTGGCGCTAGTAATCGCCCACCAATTATCTGCTTCCCTTATAAGGAAGTTCTTTGAGATCCTTACCTTGTCCTCTTCACGGACTTGGTATAGATCAAATTGCTTCTCCATTTCTCGGAACCATTCCAATAGCTCGGTAGGGTCCGGCTCTCCACCATAAGGTATAATCTTACTTCTAGCTATTTGACCAGCTACCCAAGCGTAGCCTCCTTGATGGTTATCTTCTCTTCGAGGGGGGACTTGGTTGGCTAGAGCAATAGCCGCATCTTGTTGATTCTTCAACACTTGCGTAAGAGCTTCTAGCATAACGTTCTCTACTACACGAGGTCTAACCATCTTCATAAGAAACAAAAACAAATTAAGTTAATCCTATCAATTAGCATAAACAAATAGACTACCAAGTAAAGTCCTTAACTTCTACCCATCTCTCATTTATTATTTCAAGGTCAAGTAGTTTAAGTTTAGGGTTCACGTGTGTGCGTCAGGAGCGATAAAGCTCTGATACCAACTGTGACAACCCTCACGAATGCGGAAATAAAACATACAAACATGTGATTAATATAGCGGAAAATACGGTGTTTTTAAAACTTTTCACATGCAATTATAAAGGTACGAGGAATGTCAATTATTACAAACCGAAATATAAAATATACTACAAATAGACGTAGTCTCTCAAAATGTATCAAATATCAAAGTTATTAGCAACTAGCTAAAAACCGTCTAGAGGTGATTCATCCAGGCCAACGCCCGCTAGCTCACACCCGAACCCAAAATACCACAAGCAAAAAGCCATCCAAGCAAGCAACCTGTTTATCCATGAAAAACATGAACGCCACAATCAGTGGGGAGTAACTCCGGGTTCTCCCAGCCATATCACATTAAACGTACATAAACGGAAATACAAAAGTAGAAGCATGCATATATAGATATACATGTGAAATACGAGAAGGATAAATAGGCAATTCAATATATAAAGATAAGAGCATATGAAGTACAAATCCGTAACCATTATATTATAGAAAGCCATGGGGAAGACACTCTTAGGCAACCATACACTCACACTAGGGCTTGCATCTCACCGTTAGCGGCATAAGTTTGATAAGATTGAGACTCGACAAACAAACCATGCCAAGTCATCCAAAGATCATGAATAATCAATCATATAATCATCCAACCAAACGTACAATACGTTGACGACATCTCTCACGGTAAATGACACGCACTAGCACCGTGTACATGGCAAGTATGATTAAAAGGCATCCACGGGATACAACATTTCCCTGAACGCATACACGATGCTACATTTCGTATATGTAGACTAATTTCCTCCTTGTAGGACGACGATATATATACCCGGTCCTAGTCTAAACCTGGCCAGACTCTCGGAATAAACCGTTTTCCTATTCAACAAGCGATGACATTTCGCATCCAAGACTCGGTCAATCATAGACGCCGAGTACCCCAAATTTGGTCGACATTCACGAAAGAGGCGGAAAAGAGCACAAGCCTCATAACAAGCGGTACACTACATGCAAATGACACCACCTCGCAAGTACACAACATTTGACGGCCGGGTCGATCAACGCAAAGCGTTCGCCTCCCAACAACGTCGTCATATGCTTACTAACACATGCAAATAAGTAGTAAGGATACACTCCCCGTTCTGACATTCCAGCCTTACGAACGTGGAGGTAGCCAAGGGAATGAGAGTACAAAGCACATAGAAATTAGTGCTCAAACCGTAACATTTGTAAAACTGACTCAAAGTGGGACATATCAAAAACCGTCACAAAACATGCGATACAAGCGAAAGGATTATCATATATTCGAAACATTAATATTCAAAGTCAAACCCGAAAGTCAACAAAGGTCAAAGTCAAACCTGTGACAACCCTCGCGAATGCGGAAATATAAAACATACAAGCATGTTAAATAGTATGCGGAAATACGGTATTTTAAAAACCTTTAAACATGCAAGATATATATAACACGAGGTGTGTCAAAATGTTACAAACTAAATACGGAAATACAACAAAGAGACGAGGTCTCTTAAAATGTTAGCAAAGAAACAAGTGTTTAGCAAAACTAGCTAAAATCGTCTCGAGGTGAAACTTCCAGGGACAACGCCCGCTAGCTCACACCCGAACCCAAAATAGCATAAGCAAAAAGCCATCCATGCAAGCAAACTGTTCATTCATGAAAAACATGAACGCCAACAGTCAGGGGGTAACTCCGGGTTCTCCCAGCATATACATTTAAAAGTAAATTAGGAAATACAAAAGTAAATCATGCAGTATATAGATATCATGTTGCGTACGATAAGATAGATCGGCAATACGATAAATAATGATAAGAGCATATGGAAATCAAATTCGAAACCTCATGTATTCAATACTCGGAAGAAGACACTCTTAGGCAACCGAATACGCTCATAGGGATTGCATCTATCCGTAGCGTTATAAAGATTGATAGATTGAGACGGACAGACAAAACAACTCAAGTCTATGCGGTGAATCACAGTAATCGCAACATATGATCACCATACGAAACCAAGACAAAGACGGTGTCCAATTAATGGCAGGAACGATGAACAAATTATGAAATCACGCAGTTCAAAGACTACAACAGATTGACATCTCTCACGGTAAATGATGAAACGCTACTAGCGAGTGAATTGGCAAGATGATTAAAGGCATCCACGAGAGCAAATTCCCTTGAACGCATACACGGATCACATTTCGTATATGAGCCTAATTTCCATCCTGGTAGGAACGATAAGGCTCCTATCTAAACCGGGCCAGTTCTCGGAATCACATTTACGATTCGATAGCGATCACGGTTCTCACCAAGACTCGGTCTTACAAACGAAAACGCGAGTACCCACCATTTCTCGGTAGTTAGATCAATTCACGAAAGAGCGGAAAAGGGGAAAGGAAAAACAGCTCAAGCCTCATAACATGCGGTACGCTACATGCAAATAACACCACCTCGCAAGTATACAACATTTGACGGCCGGGTCGCTCAACGCATCGCGTTCAACTCCCAACAACGTCGTCATATGCCCACTAACACATGCATTTAAGCAGTAGGATACCTCTCCGTTCCGACATTCCAGCCTTACGAACGGGAAGGTAGCCAGGGAATGAGAATACAAAGCACAAGACAAAATCGTGCTCAAACCGTAACAT
>JAIUZE010070823.1:0-11341 GCA_022085475.1 Heliosperma pusillum | reverse complement strand
TAAGTGTGTTTTTCTTGGTTACCCTCACAATAAAAAAGGCTGGCGTGTGTATGATATTGCTACCGGGGATATTTTCGTGAGTCGGGATGTTCAATTCTATGAGGATTCTTTTCCATATGCTCCTTCCCGTTCTGCGGTTTCTTCGTCTTCTTTTTTCGAGTCTACTTCCGTTGGGCCGGTCACGCGTGAGGGGGAGTCTGGGGATGGTCCTTCTGTGTCTGCCGAGTGTGAGGGTGTCGAAAGGGAGTCAGGTGTGGCGAGTTCACCCCCTGCTGAACTTGGTCGTGGAAAGCGAACCAAACGACCTTCGCCTTATCTGAGTGATTATTTGGTTGGTACTTTCGCTGACACGCCTCCGGACACGCCCCACAACTTACTTCCCGACTCTCCGTCTTCGTCTTCAGGTACCCCTTATGCCCTTGCTAATTATCTCACTTGCGATAAATTTTCTCCTCGTCATAAACAATTTCTTGAAGCAATTACGAACGGTGTTGAGCCTACCAATTTCCGAATGGCCATCACTAATCCTCGTTGGTGTAAGGCTAAGGAGGAGGAAATTACCGCTCTTGAGGATAATGGCACTTGGGAATTGACTACTTTACCTCTGGACAAGAAGGCACTTGGGTGTCGATGGGTTTACAAAATTAAATATAAATCCGATGGAAGTATTGAACGGTATAAAGCGAGGTTAGTGATTTTTGGCAATCATCAAGTTGATGGAATTGATTATGGGGAAACCTTTGCGCCCGTTGTTAAGATGGTGACGATCCGCACTTTGCTTACCGTCGCTGCTAATAAAAAATGGGAATTACACCAGATGGACGTTCATAACGCTTTCTTACATGGCGATTTGACGGAAGAAGTATATATGAAAGTGCCACCTGGTTTTAGCAAAGGCAAAGACGGTAAAGTTTGTCGACTGCGTAAATCTCTGTATGGGCTCAGACAGGCTCCTCGCTGTTGGTTTGCCAAGCTAGCTTCTGCTTTGCGACAATACGGTTTTCAACAATCTTATTCAGATTATTCTTTGTTCAATTTTTCAGCTAATGAGGTATGTCTTCATGTTCTTGTCTATGTTGATGACCTTGTCATTGCCGGGAATAATTCGACCGCTATTGCTCAATTCAAGACCTATCTGGGTCAATGCTTCCATATGAAGGATTTGGGCACTTTGAAATATTTTTTGGGCATTGAAGTTGCTCGTAACTCGGAAGGTATTTGTCTCAGTCAGCGAAAATATGCCTTAGATATTATTTCTGAGACCGGTCTTTTGGGTTCGAAGCCTAGCTCCACGCCAATTGAATAGAATCACCAATTGGGTGAAGCTACAGCTACCGGTGACATTATTGAGGAGGTTGAGTCTTATCGTCGGCTCGTGGGGCGACTAGTTTATCTTGCTGTTACTCGCCCGGATCTTTCCTATGCCGTTCATATTTTATCCCAATTTTTAGCTCAACCTCGGAAAGCCCATATGGATGCTGCACTTAAAGTGGTCCGGTATCTTAAAGGTCGACCGGGTCAGGGAATTTTGCTGCGCTCGGATAGCTCGTTTACAGTCTCGGGTTGGTGCGACTCTGATTATGCGACATGTCCCGTATCTCGTCGTTCTGTTTCTGGTTGGATTGTGTTTCTTGGTGGTTCCCCTATTTCCTGGAAGACTAAAAAACAACCGACCGTGTCTCGGTCTTCCACTGAAGCTGAATACAGATCTATGGCCACGATCCTTTGTGAAATGAAATGGCTCGTAGGATTATTTTCTTGTCTTGGTGTTGTGATCCAAACACCAATGTCGATTTTTTGTGATAATAAATCCGCTCTTCAACTCGCTCAAAATCCGGTTTTTCATGAGCGAACCAAACATATCGAAGTCGATTGTCATTTCATTCGCGATGCCATCACAGAAGGATTGGTTCGTCCGTCTTATGTTCCCACTCATGTGCAGTTGGCGGATATCTTGACTAAAGCTTTAGCGTTCCCGCAATTTGATTTTCTTCTTCGCAAACTGGGCATTCTTGATCTACATGCTCCAGTTTGAGGGGGAGTATTAGGCTCTTCATATGGTCTTAGGCCGTAACTCCTAGTTCACTGAACTAGGCTTTACTGGTTCAATGTTTGTGTTTATTAGGCCCATTAATGGGGCCTTTGATATGCCTTGTATTCTGTATATAATCCTAGTTCAAATGAATGAAATGCATCAAATTAATGACTTACAAAACCCAAACTAATATCATATCATTCAACATTACTAATTATTCATAAATATTGTGAATGTAGGTCCAGTTATGTTCATTTTATTGATTTGAACAATGATCCTGTATATGAAATATGTGCCCTAGAGAACAACCGAATAACGGAAGTCCAAAATGGAGATAGTAATCAAAATTCTTTTGAACCATTTGTTGGACAATGTTTTCTTAGTGAGCAGGAGGGTTTTAAATTTTATGAGAATTTCGCTAAGAATAACGGGTTTTCAATTCGGAAAGGTCGTTTTGCTAATAAAAATGGAAGCATGGTTAGGCGAGATTTCTTATGTCATCGAGAATGTTTTCCAGAGGACAAAGTTGTAGAACCTTTCAAGGAACAACGAAATAGACCGTCATCAAGATGTGGTTGCAAGGCTGTCATGAGAATAAGCTTAAAAAAACTAATGACATTTTTCCGGAGGAGTGGCATGTCACCCAATTTAATTCGCAACATAACCATGAATTGTTGCCACCTACGCTAGTGCGATTTCTCCTTTTTTATCAAACAATTTCAAAGGAAAAAAGTTGTACAAAGAAGCGGGACTTTCAGTCAAACAAATAATGCAAGTAATGGAGCTACAAAAAAATGTGAAACATGGAGATCTTCCGTTTCTTCAGAAAGATGTCCATAACTTTTTTAGTAGGATTCAACGAGAAAATTTAGATAATGATGCCATGGATCTCCTTGAGTATTGTAAGGCCACGAAAATTCAAAATCCTAATTTTCAATTTGATTTTACGATTGATTCTCAAAATAGGCTCGAAAATATATTTTGGTCCCCTCCACATTGCTTTGATATGTACCAAGAGTTTGGAGATTGTACCGGGTTTGATACTATTTATAGAGTGAACTCATATGATATATGCCTTTTGGCATTTTTATTGAAATTGACAATCACGGAAGAACTATACTTTTTGGTTGTGCTCTTCTTCGAAATGAAACCGTTGCTACCTTTCGTTGGTTGATGAAGGTACACATATTATATAATAAGTTTTTTAGTTATTTTTTTTCTGTTAAATTATTTATGTTCTTTTGTTTATGTTCTTTATCAGTAACATTTTTGTTTGATTGTTAGACGTTTGTGACATTAATGAAGAAACATCCAAAGACAATCATAACTGATCAAGATCCATGGATGACGGAAGCTATCTCGACTGAAATGCCGTATACAAAACATGCCTTTTGCATATGGCATATGACGTCAAAATTTTCCGGTTGGTTTACTGCACTACTTTGAGACCAATATTTAAATTGGTGTGCTGAATTTTATAGACCATACCGGTTGGACAATATTGATGACTTTGAATGAGAATGGCCTCTTGTAGTATCAAAATTTAATTTACAAGAGAATAAGCATGTATGTGGCTTATACGAGATCAAACGAGATTGGGTCCCTGCCTATCTTCGTGCTTACTTTTTTGGTGGGATGACAACGACCAGAACATGTGAGAGTATTAATAGTTTTGTCAAGCATTTTACATCCTCACGGTCATGTTTATGTTTAACCCAACTTATCAAACGTGTACTCTAAAGTTCTTTGTTTTTCAACTTTTTTTTATTGTAATTTAACCTTACGTATAAGTGTATAATACACTTATACTAATGTATGTATCATTATTTGGTTATTAGTGTCAGTGTGCATTCCTCTGCATGCTTTGTGTGCTGATGTGCATTCCTATATGACATTTATTTACAGAGATCCATTCATTTGATTATATTTCTTGAATTATAAAATTGTATATTGAGCTTGCGGTCGAAGATATTGGGCAATGTCAACTACGTCATACTATGTTAGATACATATAGGGTATCTTCTTTGCGTACATTATCCCCTTTAGAAGAACAAGTATACAAATTGTTTACGCCATTTGCTTTCAAAAAGTTTCAAGAAGAGTTTGCAAGAGCTACTCAATATACGGTCGGTAACGAAGATAATTTTGTTTTCTCTGTGCAACATTACAAGGAGTTAAAATCACAAAAACACAATGTGACATGGATCGAGGACACTATCACTTGTAGTTGCAAATTTTTTGAATTCTGGGGCGTTATATGTGATAAGCATTTAATTAGTCACGTTTTTTCCTCATTTTCGTCCCCATTTTGGTCCGTTTACACGGATTTGCGTGCCCTTGATTGCATTCTACTTCCCGTTTTCCCGTGCTATGAATATCGGTCTTAATTTGTAGGAATTAAGGCGGAAATGAAGAAATCGGAGCAATAGGGTCTTGCATGAGTCGGGATTCGAAGATGAGATGAATATGTGAAGAATTGAGTCATCAGGTAGCCCAGGCCGGCCCCCAGACCGACGGCCGGTCCACCGGCCCAGACCTCGACTCCACATATGAAGAAGTTGAGAAAGGGAAGAAAAGGGTCAGGTAGTGCCGGCCGGTCGACCGGCGGCCGGTCGACTACCCGGCCTACACCTACATCAGAAGCATAGGAGCGTGTAAATGTGCTCCAGGCCGGTGGGGGACCGGCGGCCGGTCGACCGGCCCAGACCCCCATTTTCCATACTTAGTGAAATTTTGAGGATTTTGAAGATGGAGTTCCTGAAGTCACTGATGTGCTCCAGGCCGGTCAGAGGCCCGGCGGCCGGTCGACCGGCCGGGAACGCAAAATCGCAAAATCCGCCTCTTCTTCTAATTTCTTCCTTAATTTCGAGATACCTATATATACCCCCCCCCTTATTATTTTGTAAGCAGTTTTTACATTCCTTTTAGCACAAAACCCTAGAAATTTGTAACCTAAATTAATCCCTAATTACTCTCCTAATATTTCCCTAATCTAGTTTAGTTTCTCATTTCAAGTTGTTTAATCTAGTCTTTCATTTCATTTTTTGGGGTTTGTATTGAAGACTTGGGTGAAGACATTCCCCCTACTCATCAATATAAGTTTTGTTTGGTATTAAATCTCTCATCTTTTTTATTGTTTATGCAATTAATTTCCATTTCTAGTTTATAGTTCATCTTTGATTGTTATCTTTATTCTTCTCATAGCATAATGTTGATTGAACTCCCCCTTCCCTTTAGTGCTTTGATTCCCTTTACCATGTGTGAGTAGATTCCCCTCTAGGGTTTAGGGGGAGCCTAAGGGTGGATCATGTGGGGTATTAGGTTGGTTAATTAGTAAGTTTGTGGTAAATGATTTGGGTATTGCCCATATGAACACCAAGTGTTTGATGAAATGTGTGAACGAGAGTTGCCATTTTATCAAGCATGGTTTGATTTTCTCTTAAGCGACGGTGGTAGAGACGATTAGACTAAGTGTTTATATGGGTGATTTGAGACAAATGCGATGGCTTTGTTGATGATTATCGATTGTTGAGACATTAGCAATCGATTTTACTCGAATTATTTACCCCTTTCGCTAGTTACCCGACTAACCCATTAAATCCCCCTAAGGTGAACCCTTCACCCTAGTCTTTCCCTTAATTGTTTTCATCTTTATTACTTAGCGACTACTTGTTTTTCCTAGTTTTTAGTTAACTTTCCAATCCGTAATATTTTAGGCTAGAATAGGATTCAATCGAACTAGTAGTTGACCTCCCCCATCCTCGTGGATTTCGACCCCTTTATACTACTTTTATTGGGTTATTTTTGATGCTTGTTTTGACGACGAACCGATCATCAAATGGCGCCGTTGCCGGGGATGGCGTAAGGAAACTCGTAGTTTGTTTTGTGTCTTAGATTTAGCCAAGTTACTTATTGTTTTTGTTGGTTTTTAGTTGTTAGATTATTTGTAGAGTGCCTTGCATTATTGTCTTTCCCTAGTGTGCCCAAAAACACACTAGGAGTCTAACTTGTTTTTTGAGTTGCTTTGAGTGCATGCCTAGGGGTGAAGGGTTGTTCTTGAGCCATCCGGAACCCGAAAGGTTGTTTAGGACTCTCCGTGCCAATACACTTGCTCGGGTTAGGAATTCAAGAAGAGTTAGCCATCAACAAGCCAATACTTCAATTGCTTCTACATCCACGCCAACAATCGATTACCCACAAAACAACACCATTGAACCCATATTTGAAAACCCCTTCTACAATACACAACAAAATACACCACCAAATTCACCACCTACAATACCTCACCAACAAAATCAACCACAAATGACAACTTTACGTGATCGTAACCGTCCCAACCACGATGATACCCAATCTCCAATCAATTTCGGTGTCTTGGCCCCAAATAATTTTGAGATTCACCCGGCTCAAATGAGTTCTCTTGAGCGGGATAGCTTTGGAGGCCTCCCCGATGAGGATGCTCATGCCCACTTGAGAAAATTCAAAAGTAGGGTAGGAATCATGAAGAGGAATGGTGTGCCCGAGGAAACTCTTTGCCTCATGTTGTTCCCATTTTCCCTCAAAGACCGGGCGGAGAGGTGGTTGAATAACCATCCTCCAAACACTTTCACCACTTGGGATGATTTGGCTAAGGAGTTTCTAAGTAAGTACTACCCCGCCTCCAAAACGGCGATGCTAAGAAACGAGATTACCACCTTCCAACAAGAGGATGGAGAATCCTTGGGAGAAGCATGGGATCGGTTCATTGATTTACTTGCCCGTTGCCCTCATCATGGAATTGCGGATTGGTATGTCACTCAAACCTTTTATCAAACTCTCCTCCCTCAAACCAAGGCCATGGTGAATGCTTCCGCGGGGGGGGGGGGGAGTTTTGATCATTTGAATGACCAACAAGGGGCGGCATTGATTAAGAAGATGGTTGAGTCGGAATCTAGCTATGGTACTAGTTCTAGAGGAAATAGCTTGAGGAGGAGTTCTAAGTACCCAAGTGAGAACTTCTCAAATGCGGATACCAATGCCAAGATTGATTTGCTCACACAAACTTTTACAACGGGTTTTGCCGAGCTTCAAAAAGCTCAAAATCAAAGTCAAGGCCATCATGTGAATGAAGCTAGTGGGTCTTATGCACCTCCTATGGTGGAAGCTTATCAAACCCCCACTTGTGAAATTTGCAATGGATATGGGCACACCTTTGAAGTTTGTGGGAACAATGTCTCTTATAACCATGAAGGTGCAAATGACTACCAACATGTGAATGCTTTTCAAGGAGTCAACAACAACCCACGGCCCTCAAGGCCTCAATTCCAAAATCAAGGAGCTTACAACCCAAATTCAAACTTCTATCATCCAAGCTCAAAATTTCACCCAAACATGAGTTACAAAAGCCAAAATGTCTTAAACCCTCAACACACACAAACTCAACCTTCCAACCCTCCGGGTTTCTCTCAACCTAGAGGAGGAGGTCAATTTTCTAGAGGAAACTATAACAATCAATTCAACAACTCTCAACAAGGTCAAGGATCCAACCAATTCCAAAATCAACAATTCAATGATCAAGGTTACAATAACCAAGGTAACTTCCAAAACCAAGGTAATTGGAATCAAGGTCAAGGAAATTGGAATCAAAATCAAGGGAACCAAAACTTAAACAATCAAGGCCAAGGTAATTTTTACCAAGGCAATCAAAACAATCAAGCAAGCCAAGGGGTTCCCGATCAATCTTTCCAAGGCCAAGGGCCAAATTTCAACAACAACCAAGGGTCAAATTTCAACAATCAAGGTTCAAGGGGGCAACAAGGGAATTTTAACAACAACCAACAAGGAAACTTTAACAATCAACGAAACAACAACCAAGGGTCGAGTAGTCGGAATGACTATGCTTTTGCCCTTCCTTTGACAAATACAACCCCACCAAGAGAATGATCCTTCAATAAGTGAAGTTTTGCAATTAGTCAAAAACATGGAAATCCAAAACAACTTGACTTTGCAAAATGTCACCCATGCTCACAAGAAAGAGGTGAGGGAATTAGAAGCTAGGTTAGCTTCTCAAGCTTTGAACAATCCTCAAAGGCCTCCGGGAGGTCTACTTGCTCAAGGGAAAAGCTCCAAGGATGCTTCATCAAGCCACAATGCATGTGCGGTGACTTTAAGAAGTGGACTAGTGCTTGATAACCCCTACATGGATATGATGAATGATGAGATTCCAAATGATGAGCATGTTGAGGAAGGAGAAGAATTTGAAGAGCCCTTTTTGACTCCTACCTTGGAGTTAAAAGATGATGGAAAGGGTGAAGATGATCAACCCAAAGAGGGAGAAGAAGGGTATGTCGAAATTATGCCTTATGAAGAGGAGATGAACAAGGATGTCAATGATGACGGAGTAGAGGTACAACCACTAGCAAGAGCTAAGGTAACCAAGCAAACTCCCATTCCAAAGGTATCTTTTAGTACTCCACTTGTTGTTTCCGATATCCCCTACCCCTCTAGAGCTTTGAAAACTAAGGAAAACTTCAAGTTCACCCAATTTAGAAACATGCTTGAGGGACTTGAAGTGACCTTACCTTTCACCGATGTTATATTGAACATGCCCACTTACTCAAAATTTCTAAAAGACATCTTGACTCATAAGAGAACTTTTGGTACCCAAGATGTTATGATTATGGAGGCGGAGTGTAGTGCTCTCCTCATTAATCCTAACTCTTTCAAAATGCCAAAAAAACTTGGGGACCCCGGAAGTTTCTCTATCCCTTGTGTTGTGGGGGAAGTCATGATTTCAAGGGCATTATGTGACAATGGTGCAAGTGTAAGTGTCATTCCCTTAACTATTGCTAAAAGAATTGGAATTGAAAGTTTAACCCACACTTCTATGACTCTACAACTAGCGGATAGGTCCGTTAAGCAACCTTTGGGTGTGCTTGAGGACGTACCCATTAAAGTTGGCAAATTTTTGATCCCCACGGATTTCGTTGTCCTAGATATCCCGGAGGATAGCCACACTCCCATTATCCTTGGTAGGCCCTTTTTGGCTACCGGAGGTGTCCTCATTGATGTGAGGAACGGGCGGCTAACCTTTAGGGTGGGAAACGAAACCCTTGAATTTAATCTTCCACATCTAGTGAAGGGACCAATGTTTCACAAAGCATGCTCGGTAGAAGTCATTGAAGAAGTGGTTGAGAAGGTGCATGAAGAGGAGAAGCATGAAGAAGAAGCTCTACAAGTGGCACTCCATGATGAGGAGATGGGAGATGACCACGAGGTAGAGGATGAGCTAATGAAGAAGGTGGAGGGCCTTCTCCCTCCAAAGGTACAACTTAAGCCCTTACCTCCCTCACTTAAGTACTCTTTTTTAGGTGAGGGAGAGACTTATCCCGTTATCATTAATGCTAATTTAAGTGAGGGCCAAGAACTTGAACTTTTGAAAGTCTTGAAAACTCATAGGGGTTCACTTGGATATAGCATTGATGATATCAAAGGGTTAAGTCCTAATCTTTGCATGCATAGGATTGTCTTGGAGGAGGGTAGCAAACCTAAGGTAGATGGGCTACGTAGGTTGAACCCTAAGATGGCGGGAGTGGTTAAAAGTGAGGTTATGAAGTTGTTAGAGGCCGGGATTATCTACCAAATAACCGATAGTTCTTGGGTGAGCCCCGTCCATGTAGTGCCCAAGAAAGGAGGGGTGACTATGGTGGAACAAGAGGATGGGACTCTATTAGCTTCTAGACCCGTGACCGGGTGGCGGATGTGCATTGACTATCGCAAATTAAATGCCGCCACCCTCAAAGACCACTACCCCATCCCCTTTATTGACCAAATGCTTGAAAGGTTGGCGGGGCATTCTTACTATTCATTTCTAGATGGTTATTCGGGGTTTTTCCAAATCCCCATACACCCGGAAGACCAAGAGAAAACCACATTCACTTGTCCCATAGGAGTTTATGCTTATAGGAGGATGCCCTTTGGGCTTTGTAATGCTTCGGGGACTTTCCAACGGTGTATGACGGCTATTTTTGCCGATTTTCTTGAGAAGAGTATGGAGGTCTTCATGGACGACTTTAGTGTCCATGGAGACTCATTTGATCTTGGGCTTTTGAATTTGTCTAATGTTTTGCAAAGGTGTGAGGAGCACAACCTCGTCCTCAATTGGGAGAAATGCCACTTTATGGTGGAGGAGGGGGTTGTGCTTGGTCACATCGTGTCTAAGAGAGGCATAGAAGGTGATATGGCTAAGGTTTCGGTAATAGAAAACTTGTCACCCCCTACTAATGTGAAGGGAGTGAGAAGCTTTCTAGGCCATGCGGGCTTTTACCGACGTTTCATCAAAGAGTTTTCTAAAATAGCCAAGCCTTTAACTTCTCTTCTTCTCAAAGACACACCATTTGTATTTGATGAATTTTGCTTGAGTGCTTTTTGTAGGTTAAAGGAGGCTCTTGTGACGGCTCCCATAATCCGATCACCGGATTGGAGCCTTCCCTTCGAAGTTATGGGCGACGCCTCCGATTATGCGGTCGGGGCGGTGCTTGGCCAAGTTGTGGACAAGAAGCATCATGTAATCTACTACACAAGCAAAACTCTTGATCAAGCCCAAGTCAACTACTCTACGACGGAAAAGGAGATGCTAGCTATTGTTCATGCCGTGGAAAAGTTCCGGCAATCCTTTGTTGGTGCTAAGGTTGTGGTATACTCGGATCACTCCGCTTTGAGGCAATTGTTAGTGAAAAAGGATGCAAAGCCAAGGCTCTTGAGGTGGATTCTTTTACTTCAAGAGTTTGACTGGGAAATTAAAGACAAGGCGGGGTCGGAGAATGTTGTTGCCGACCACCTATCTAGATTGACTACCGAAGATCATGGGTTGAAGGATGAGAGTGGCCCGATCAATGAGTGGATGAGAGAAGATAGTTTGATGATGATAGGTGGTAAATCACCATGGTTTGCGGACTTGGCAAATTTGATTGTGAGTGGGTTCATTCCGGAGGGGTTGGATGCTAGGGCTAGGAGGAAGTTGAAGCATGACTCAAAACGCTATTTTTGGAATGACCCACATCTTTTTCGCAAGTGTGGTGATGGCATGTTTCGAAGATGTGTTCCTAGAGAAGAAGGTATGGAGATAGTTGATAGAATTCACAACTCGGCCTAGGGGGGCCACCTTGGTACATCTCGCACCATTGCAAAGGTGTTACAAGGTGGTTTCTATTGGCCATCTATGTTCAAGGATATCCACTACTTTGTCAAATCCTGTGATCGGTGCCAAAGAACGGGGAATATTAGTCAAAGGAATGAGATGCCCCTTCAAAACATTCTTGAGATTGA
>JAIUZE010070822.1:0-10632 GCA_022085475.1 Heliosperma pusillum | reverse complement strand
GTTTATATTTAATGCGGTTGGCAGGTTTGTGATGCATACTTGGGTACATTGACGAGCTAGCGAGCGAAGTATTTACCTTGGACCTATATTCGGTTCTTAGGATTGTATATTATTATACATTCTTCTATTTCCGTATTTATACGGGAAACTTGTCTCCCGTTTTGGATAATTCTTATGTATAATATTATTTCCTTTTGTTATGAACCTTTTCTTTATGACACCTTTGTTATGATGAATATATTTAATAGTAGGTTCCGGTTTTAAAATTTACCGATTTTCACTAAAGTGAACCTATTAGAAACGTATTCTCATCTTTTATTTATTTAAATTATTTTTTTTCTTTCCCCAAAGTTGAGGGTGTCACATTGATGCTTGCCATGACTTGTGTGTAAATAGGTCTTGATATTCGATGGTGTAAGATCGAATGAGTTGGCTATGACTTCTTAACTCATTAGTAATTTAGTCTTTTGGACTTAGAAGTTTAGTATTGTTTTGAAGACCATGCTTATGATATGTCTAATTGTTGTAGATAAGAAGTTTTGAATGATATCTTGAGGTGCGAAATACTTTTGAGGTTATGTGACGTCTTGTGGTTTCCTATGGTGTGTTTGTGAGTATAGGCTTGGTGGAAAAGCATTTGGCTATAGTTCTTGGATTTAAAGATATGATCTTATCTTACGGTATTGGAGACTCGTTTGAAGTAGTAAGGTTTCGGTAAGTTGAACCATATTACTTGAGGATTATGATGTGAGTTATGATGGAAATACCTTGGGTCGTTAATGATGATGTTTGACTTGAGGTTGTACTTTGTTAATAATGAACTCGTGGGCTATATGATGTTGATAATGACGTTTTGTTCGGTGTTCTACCTTATGGCCATAGGAGTTGAAAAGAGATTAGTATGGAGAAATCCTTATAGGTTCTTCGGTTTTTGAAACCTTTGGGAATGTGTCAAATTATGGAGTTGAGAGAATGTTACTATGCTTGAGTTGCAATTCCGCAAATGGGAATCCGTCTTATAGGAAAGGGTGGATGAATTGGGTTGTAATCTATTTGTTAAATCTAGGTGTACCTTACTCCGATGATTTGTGGTACGAGGGTCCCTTGTAAGAGCCCTTTGTTATTGAGATGATTTGCTTTGCTATCACCCTGAGTTTGAAAAGGGAACTTTGTGGATTAAATCTTAAACCCGTACTCGTGCCATTATTCCTTTTCATTTCCATTCTTGAATGTTTTTGTCAAGATTGATCTTTAAGAAATTACAAGCTCGTACTTTCTTTCTTACTCAGACATCTTCATAACTCTACTATATGCTTTGTCTCTTCCTCAACCTCGTTTTCCTTTTTCGCCTTCGCCTATTTCATCTTATCATAGTCTTTAGTGACGCTTCCTAATGTTCCTTGTATCATGTTCTTTTATCCCTACTCTCTTGAGAGGTAGTTTTTCTTATTATCTAACGTAAGGGTTAGTAGGTGTGTTTTGAAGAAGTCAACGAAAGTCAAAGACAGTTCAAAAGGGAGTATATGAAGGAAAAAGTCAACGAAAGTCAAAGACGGTTCAAAAGTCAAGAAAAGTCAAAGACGGCTCAAAAGTCAAGAAAAGTCAAAGACGGCTCAAAAGTCAAGAAAAGTCAAACTCGCCTTAAGACGGGATTCTCATGGAATCTCGCGGAAATTCCAAATACGAACTCGGAAATTCTAAATTCGACTCGAAAAATTAAATTTACGATTACACCTAAAATTCGCTGAAAAGTGTCCGTAAAATATTTTTACTAGAAAAATAGGGTACATTTCCGGGTGTTACAATCACCCCACCTTTTAAAAAGTTTCGTCCTCGAAACTTCGGAATAGAAAACAAAAGTATCAAAGACAAAAATCGGTTTTAAAAATTTAACAAGAAAGCTTTTACAAGGGAAACATTTATGAAACGAGGTTCTTCTCGAAAACGGTTTAAGTAAATTTTTCATAAGTGCGAAACTTACTTACGGATCTCAAGAGTGCCCGTCGCGAACTAGAACTCAAATTATCCAAATCAAATTAAAGTCGAAATAGTGAAATCGAAATTCAAAACAAACGTTAGGAAGTGTAGGACTAGTCACCAGACGTCTCCAATAACACGTCCAAACATCCAACCAAACGCAAAAATCCAAATATAAAAGCGAAAGAACTCTATTTTCTCCAAAAAGAGGGTATAAAATCCATCTTTAAACTCCTTTGAAAAGTTAATTTAGAAACACAATATGGAAATTTGAAGGTTTTCTCAAAGATAAAATCGAAATAAGAAGGCATTACACGTACATAGAGCGACTCGCACATTTCACACACAATTCAGGGTAACAAAATATATACTAATCACGCAAAAACGAAACAAATCGAACTCTTAGGGATAGGAAGATTAAGATAAAGTCGGCAGGAAGATTTACAAGAATTCGACATTACTAACTCTACTAATAAACCAAATCCTCAAGAGAATGCAATTTACTCAATTTGCAACTCATCAATTTCAATCAACAGAAATCCTACAAAAATATTCCATAATCACGAAACTTCGAGTAACAAATCCCAATTATTCGAATCCAATTAGAATCTACTAAGGTCTATCGACAGTTCGGCACGGTAGACTCCACAACTAACAATCCACAAGAAAGATTCATTACGCACTCTAATCTTCTTAGTTTCATCAAACTCTTACTAGAAACTACCAACAAAATATTTATCTCTAGGGAAACATGATCGCTAACAACCACAAAGTAAAGGACATACCATGAAATCCTTTAATCCAATTTACTTTAAACTCATTATCCTAAATTTACAATGAACTTTCTTATCCTCGAAAATCAAAACACAATCCACGCAACCAAACATAATTATCTAAGATCCAACTAGTCTCATCCAAAGTCTCACGACAAGGGAAAATCCATAATCCATTATCGCTTATAAGAATTCTTTAATACGCCATAACATCCTTAATTCGATCATTACTACGCTCGAAACCTCAAATATAAATAGTCACATTAGCAAACTATGATTCCTTAAGAATAAAAGAGAATTACCAATTCCAAACCACCAATGACCAATCACTTGGCAATAAGACAACCATTCAAATCATCTAGCTCATCTAAAACTCAAAACGAATCGACTTTCATTTATGACAATATTCCTCGAACTTTAGTTACCGGCTTAATTACCCTAAAGTAAAGTCTCTTTTAGGATCCATCAATTAGAGACATCAAATTCCCAAATGATATCCCAAGCAATCGTTATAATACCCAACAACAGCGAACTATTATCACGCTCAACTCGATTCCCAAAATAGCACTACAATACCAAACTCCAAACCTAAAACCACAAGAGCGGATACATCATCACTATTAGGATTCATCCTAGAGCTCAAGTCCTATTTCTCATGATCAAATACAACATGAATTTTGCTCAATCCAAAGACACATATTCTAGCTAAAGAATCCCAAAATACATTACAATTATTCTCTAAACCTTACAAACGGAATATCCAATCCACTAAGGAAAAGATGAAGCGGCAACGAGATAGGAAACAATAAGAAATCTCAAGGAGAATACGGGAATAAAAAGGCACGAGATTACAAGAGAGGAGCGCTGAAAATAACGAGGTCAAGGAAGAGACAAAGCAGATAGTAGAGTTATGAAGATATCTGAGCAAGAAAGAAAGTACGAGCTTGTAATTTCTTAAAAATCAATCTTCACAAAACATTCAAGAATGGAAATGAAAAGGAATGATGGCACGGGTAAAGGTTTAAAGTTTAATCCACAAAATTTCTCCTTTCAGACTTAGGGTGATAGTTAAGCAACTCATTGCAAACAAAGGTCTCTTACAAGGGACCATCGTACCACAATCATCAAAGTAAGGTACACCTAGATTTAACAAATCAATTACAACCCAATTCATCCACTCTTTCATATAACACGGATTCCCAATTGCGGAATTGCAACTCAAGCATAATAACATTCTCTCAACTCCATAATTTGACACATTCCCAAAGGTTTCAAAAACCGAAGAACCAATAAGGAATTCTCCATACTAATCTCTTTTCAACTCTTATGGCCAACAAGGTAAAACACCATACAAAACGTCATCATCAACATCATATAGCCCACGAGTTCATTATTAACAAGGTACAACCTCAAGTCAAACATCATCATTAACGTCCCAAGGTATTTCCATCATAGCTCACATCATCGAATCTCGCTCATATCTATAATCCTCAAGTAATATGGTTCAACTTACAACAAATCCTTACTACTTCAAACGAGTCTCTGATACCATAAGATAAGATCGTATCTTTAAATCCAAGAACTATAGCCAAATGCTTTTCCACCAAGCCTATACTCACAAACACACAATAGAAAACCACAAGACGTCACTTAACCTCAAAAGTATTTCGCACCTCAAGATATCATTCTAAACTTCTTATTTACGCCAATTAGACATATCATAAGCATGGTCTTCAAAACAAAACTAAACTTCTAAGTCCAAAAGACTAAACTACTAATGAGTTAAGAAGTCATAGCTAACTCATTCGACCTTACACCATCGAATATCATGAACTATTTACACATTAGTCATGGCAAGCATCAAGCATTAAAATCATCAAACTTATCTTACTACCTTTCCTCATAGATACAACCAATCATCAATATAGGGTGAACTTAGATCTACACCATTTACCTCAAATCCCAAATTCATTCTAACAAACACTAATATTCCACAAAGTTCAACATTTTTCCGACCAAGTATAATATACCTTAAACAAATGGGTATGGCACCCACAAAAATGTTACAAGAGGAAGGTAAGGATACCAATGGTAAGATGGAGGAAATTATCAAGAGTAATTCCCAAGAGGCAACCAAGATGGAAGAGAAAGAAGCACCTAGATAGAAGGAAGAGAGCATAATACAATAAGGACGAGAGAGATCATAGATGAGGAAGAAATACACTTCAATTAGGCTTGTAAATCTTCAAATCTTCGGTAGAGGATACTTGTTCTAGGTAACACAATGATCCACCTTAAGACGGTAGATACAAACAAACATAACATCACTCAACACAATCAACAAACAAGTTAGAACCTAACAAACATCAAGTACACCAAAGACTACCACCTTAGGTCCTTAAGTCTACCCATCTCTCATTTATTATTTCAAGGTCAAGCAGTTTAAGTTTAGGGTTCACGTGTGTGCGTCGGGAGCGATAAAGCTCTGATACCAACTGTGACAACCCTCGCGAATGCGGAAAGATAAAACAAACAAGCATGTGAATTATATAGCGGAAATATGAAGTTTTAAAAACTTTTATACATGCAAGGAAAGAATACGAGGAGTGTCAATTATTACAAACTAAAGTACGAATTATACTACATCAAGAGACGAAGTCTCTCCAAAAGGTTAACAAGTAAAAGTGATCTTACCAAATAGATGGGGTATTTTCGAAATAGATGGGGTATTTTCGAAATAGATGGAGTATTTCGAAATAGATGGTAATTTTCGAAATAGATGGGAGTATTTTTCAATCGATTGGAAAAATAGTTTATTCCTTCCAGGGACAAAGAACGACTAGATCACACCCGAACCCAAAATAGCATAAGCAAAAAAGCCATCCAATCAACCCAACTGTTCTCCATGAAAAAAACATAACGCACAGTCAGTGGGGAGTAAACTCGGGTCTCCCAGCCATATCAATCAAACGTACCTAGAAGGAATAAAAAGTAAAATCAGCCTATATAGATATCCATGTGAATTACGATAAGGAATAGATAGGCAATTCGATAAACAATGATAAAGAGCAGATGAACTACAAATCCGAATCCATCATGATATTCAAAGGACTCGGGGAAGACACTCTTAGGAAACCGAATACGCCCACTAGGGCTTGCATCTTCACCGTTAGCGGTATAAAGTTTGAAGATTGAGACTCGCAAACAAACCTGACAAGTCATGCCGATGATCACAAAGAACCAACAATTATCATCATTCACGAAACCCATATATGACGGGCCCAATCATGCAATGGACCATGAATGAATATCATAAATCACGCATTCAAAGACGACGGTGCCCAATCCAGCAAGACCATGAATGTAATATCATGAAATCACGCATTCAACAAGGGACGACGACACGACGACATCTCTCCCCCCCCCCCCAAACGTAATGAAACGCACTAGCATAGTGTACATGGCAAGTATGATTAAAAGGCATCCACGGGATAAAGCGTTTCCCTGAACGCATACACGATCAACATTTCGTATATGTAGACTAATTTCCTCCTGGTAGGAACGATAATTAAACGGCTCCTAATCTAAACCTGGCCAGATTCTCGGAATCACATTTTCCGATTCGACATGCGATGACGTTTCGCATCCAAGACTCGGTCAATCAAATAGACGCCGAGTACCCCAAATTCGGTAGATCAATTCACGAAAGAGGCGGAAAAGAGCACAAGCCTCATAACAAGCGGTACGCTACATGCAAATAACACCACCTCGCAAGTACACAACATTTGACGGCCGGGTCGATCAACGCATAGCGTTCGCCTCCCAACAACGTCGTCGTATGCCCACTAACACATGCCAATTAAGCAGTAGGATACCTCCCCGTTCCGGCATTCCAGCCTTACGAATGTGGAGGTAGCCAAGGGAATGAGAGTACAAAGCACAAGACAAAATAGTGCTCAAACCGTATCATTTGTAAAAACCGACTCAAAGTAGGACATACCACAAACCGTCACAAAACATGTGAATATTGAAATATATAAACTTAACTATGATAAAAATGAATCATTACATGATACATAAGCATTAGAACAAGTTTGTGAAGTATAACGAATAAAAACATAGATCACCCCTCCAAAACAACGTTGTTTGGAACCCAACGAAAACAAGGGTCCACTTCAAACGGTCATAACTAGAGTTCTGGACATGAAAATACAGAAATTTTAAGTCGAGGTGATAGCTTATCCTCTTACGGTTCCAACGAATGGTCACAAGCCTAAAACAAGCAAGTAACGAAGGAGATATGATCATTTTACGAAAAGGGGTCAGTGCAGTGAAACTGCACAAGTCCACCCGAGAACAACCAACACCATTTCTATCATTTCCAATTTTCATAATTCACTTCTATTAACTATCAACAATCAATATTCATCATCAACCATCATCAAATAACAACAATCATCATCCATAACATAATTCCTAAACTTACTAATCGTAATCTAATACGAATTCTAGCATATAAAGCATGTAAAACACGTAAATGATATCGAGTAACCCTTCACCGTTACCTTTACGCGTCTTTAATCGATTCTAAACCTTCCAAGTCTCAACCTACAAACAATTAGATAATAAAAGATGAATATCATTCACCTTGAGAAAGACGGATAATTTAAAAAGCGAGAAAGACGGTAATTTTATTACCAATACGGATAGAGGAAGCTAAGAGGGGAAAAATAAGACGAACTTACGAGAATTTGAGTGAGTAACGAAGGAGTAGTGACGATTTGAAGACGGATAAAAAATGGAGGCAAGGTTTTCTTTGGTTTCTTTGAGAAGAAGGAAGGAAATGAATTGTGAGGAAAAATTAGGTTAAAGAGAGTATATGAAGGAAAAAGTCAACGAAAGTCAAAGACGGTTCAAAAGTCAAGAAAAGTCAAAAACGACTCAAAAGTCAAGAAAAGTCAAAGACGACTCAAAAGTCAAGAAAAGTCAAAGACGACTCAAAAGTCAAGAAAAGTCAAAGACGACTCAAAAGTCAAGAAAAGTCAAAGACGACTCAAAAGTCAAGAAAAGTCAAAGTCGCCTTAAGACGGGATTCTCATGGAATTTCGCGGAAATTCCAAATATGAACTCGGAAATTCTAAATTCGACTCGGAACATAAAATTCTATATTAAAACTTAAATTTGCTGAAAATTATCCGTAAAATATTTTCACTAGAAAAATAGGGTACATTTCCGGGTGTTACAGTGCTTGGATAAGAAACGAAATATACTTGATTGGCTTGACGTGCGAGTATAAATGGATCATACTTTGAGTATGTCCTGGTATGATTCACTTCGACGAGTTTATAACGTTCTTGAACTTTCATACCGGCCACAGAGTTATCCTTCCATCCACACTTAAATAAGACAGTTTTATAAGAACGGTCACGCCCATTATAGCTCAACTCAAAGATATCCTCAATTATACCATAGTATTCATTGTCATCAAGAGATGAAATAGTAACACCATAATTGCACCTCGCCTTATCTTTACCGTAGTTGAATGTATGGAAATTAAATCCGTTGACCGAGTAACGATTCCACGTTTTAACCACTCGTGAAGGACCAATGGCCAAAGTCCTTATCAAATTATCTTGGATATTGAACTCAATTACATGGTTCCGAAATCATACTGCAAATTGATCCTCATGGTTACTCCAAACATCATCTCTACTCACATTAGGATGTGCTTTAATGAAATCATTCACAAACTCCGTTTCATATGATTTCAAAATCTCACAATTAGAAAGAATGTAAAGGTGAACACGATCATATTCTTTGTCATCCAAATATCTTGTTCCCCCAATTGATGAACAACCTTCATCATCATGCATTTGGAAAAACTCGGGTAAACTTGTCTCAAGTTTATCCGCTTTATCAACACTCAAGTATTTTGCTTTGGTTTCTATATGTTTTTCAAAGTAAAGAGAGAAAAAATTTGCAATATCTTCCGTTAAATACGCATTGCATATAGAACCTTCAACCCGAACTTTGTTACCAATTTTCTTCTTCACGTGATTAAGAAAGCTATTCAATAATTGATGGGATTAATAGTTGTTAAGACTAGTATATAAATATTAAATTAATTATGTAGTACGATAATAATTATAATTTAATTACTAGTTAGTTCTTACCTTTCAAATGGATACATCGACCTATATTGGACGGGTCCTCCAACTTTGGCTTCGTAAGGCAAATGTATTGGTACATGCTCCATGGAATTAAAAAATGATGGAGGAAAAATCATCTCGAACTTACACAATATCTCTGGTATTTTCTCCTCAAGACGAATCATGTCATCAACACATATTGAAGACGAACATAAATCTAAAAAAAATTGACTTATCTCAACAATTGCATTCCACACGGGAGTGGGGAGGAGATGTCTCAAAGATACAGGTAATAATCGTTCCATGAAGATATGACAATCATGACTTTTCAAGCCTTGCAACTTTAGCTCCTTCATATCAACACATCGACTAAAATCGGATGCATATCCGTCAGGAAATTTTAACTTTCTTAACCACTCACATAATACCTTCCTTTGAGCTTTGTCAAGTGTAAAAATAGATTTTGGCTTAGACTCATCGCTACGAATGTGAAGTTTGGGACGATGACAAATTGTCTTCAAGTTTTCTTGTGATTTAACAGTATCACAAGTCTTTCCCTTTACATCCATAATCGTGTGAATTAGTTGTTTAAAGAAGTTCTTTTCTATATGCATTACATCCAAATTGTGCCTGATTAACATCGTCTTCCAATAAGGAAGATCCCAAAAAATTCTTCTTTTAAACCAACCAATTTTCTTCTTTTTCAGCTCACCCGTCTCTGCTTTAGTACAATCAATAGTACGTGACAAATCACAAACCATATCCCACACCTTGTCTCGCGGAAGTTGATCTGAAGCATGATTCCGCTCCACTTTACCTTTTCTGAAAGCTTTTTTGTTGCTCCTAAAGTCATGCCCCTCCGGTAAGAATTGTCCATGACAATCAAACCAACTAACTTTTCTGGAAAAAGGAAGCGAAAATGCTTTGCTTTGGTACATGCAACAAGGACATGCCTTTTGTCACGCGGTAGACCATCCAGGTAGCATACCGTAGGCGGGAAAATCATTAATGGTCCACAACAGTGAAGCTCTTTGTTGAAAATTTTGCTTTAGTGACACATCATATGTTTGCACACCTACTTCCCACAATTGTTCCAATTCTTCCACCAAAGGTTGCAAATAATTATCTTAGGCGGTTTTTGGATTATCAGGACCAGGAATAATTAGTGACAAGAAGATGAATTGTTTTTTCATACATAACCAATGTGGTAAGTTGTATGGAGTGACCATTACGGGCCAAGAAGAGTACTTTTTACCATACTGGCCGAATGGAGCAAAACCATCCGTACACAGGCCAAGTCGCACATTACGGGGTTCCTCGGCAAAGTCGGGATAAAGCATATCAAACCGCTTCCATTCCTCTCCATCACTCGGATGACACATCTTTCCCGGAGTACGAGGATTTTTCTTGTGCCATCTCATTTGCTCGGCAATGTTTTTGGTAGCAAACATTCTTTGAAGTATAGGAGCTAGAGGAAACTAAGTTACGGGGTTTTCGGGTATTGGTTTCTTACTCTTTTAACCTCTTTTTTTTTAATTCTTTCCTTTTTCACCCTTCAAGATAATACTTCCCTCAATTGTCTTATATATACCCTTTTGACATTTCCTACACTTGTCAAGCAAGACATCATCCTTCCAAAAGAGCATACATCCATCCGGACATGCATCAATCTTGTAATGCGGAAGTTGTAGACTTTTGACTACTTTTTTGGTATTGTAGAATGATCGGGTCAT